>VMDO01026677.1:0-26381 GCA_007922755.1 Pedetes capensis | reverse complement strand
TGGACATTGAATAAAGAATACAGGAGAGGAACTAATGCTTTTGAATTATGGTGCTGCAAACTAAAGTTGAATATACCATGGACTGCAAAAAGGACCAACAGGTCTCTCCTAGAAGAAATGCAACCAGAGTGCTCCTTGGAGGCTAGGATGGCTAGACTCCATCTTAAGTATTTTGGACATGTTTTCAGGAGGGACCAATCCCTAGAGAAGTATATCATGTTTGAAAGAGTGTCAGGTCAATTAAAAAAAAAAAGAGGAAGACCCTCAGCTAGATTGACACAGTGACTGCACCAATGGGCTTAAACACTAAAAAGATCATGTGCCTGGCACAGCATCAGGGAGTGTTTTGTTCTGTTGTGCATAGGGTCACTATGAGTCAGACCTGATCTGAAGGTACCTAACAACAACAACTTGCTAAGTTATGCAGGTTTCCTTTGGCCTCGAACTCATGATTCTCCTGTCTCTGCCTCCCAAGTCACTGGGAATTACAGGTATGCACCACTGCACTCAGTGCTTTATGCTCTTTATAAATATATTCCCAAACATCAAAATGAGGAAAGTGGAGAAAAATGGATTCAAGACTAATTTTAATTAATAGTAATTTATATGATGAATGTGATGTTGAGTCTCACAAAGGAGACCCTAGATAGAATTCTCCCAAAGTAGTAAACACTAATGTGAGGTTTCAGACACATTTTCATTACTTGCCTTGTCTGTGTTGGACATTAGAAGCATTTGGGTCAATGATGCCAGCTTTTGTTGGTGACTCACATGAGATTATATAAATTGTTGGTCATGCTGTAAGACTATGTAAATGCTTGCTTAAAATAAAACTCATTTCAGTGAACAGACATTGTGTTGTTTGTTTTCTAACTACTTTATAAGTAGAGTTTGGCTTTCATATGTACCATGAAAGGAAAAGGAGTCCTTACTATAATTTTATTAAATATTTAACATCAGATCAGACGTTCTTAATTCTTCATGTTTACTATGTTAAAGCATCAAGGGTGGTAGAGTAGAAATGACTTTTTGTTCTCCACAATAGTGAGATGGCATGTTGCAAAATGCTCAGTTTCTCATTGATATTTAATTGGTATTCAATCTCTCATTGTTTTCTAATCTATCTGAAGGACTCTCATCATCAACATTCCTCTACTAGCTAATTACTTGGCCTAGTAGCACTATAGTAGTTTCACATTCCAAGTGTCAACAATTCAAGAGTAATTTGAGTAGCTTAAGTTCAACTATATAAATACAATTAGAGGTTTTTCATCACTAAATCTTGGGAAAATGAAGTCTTGCTGAATGGTTGGAATAGTATCAGAATTAATTCTTTCTGATTATTCTCTGCTCTGGCTTTGGAATCTCGCCTTGTTTCTAGACCAGTTTTCTGCTCCCTTTTCATACATTTTCACCAAAATACACTGTGTAAAATCTTAACATAAAAACCCCTGAGTCAAGGTCCTTCCCTAGTAATGAGGACTCTTAACAGTAGGGGCAGGGGCGGGGCTAGGCCAGCAGCTCACCATAGGTTTCCACTGCGGACAGCTGAGCCCTTTAGAGTCTGTCCTGTTCTAATAGTATTTATTCTGACACCACCACTCAAGGAATTTTCCTTTGAGTCCCCTCCTTTAGAGATACATTTCCCTATTCTGAATTCCATTGTCATGGCTCAATTGCTGTTTCTTTCCCTTATACAAAATAAACACACACACACACACACACAAAAAAAAAAAACTGTCTCTTTTCCTAGAGTCTTTATGAATTTTCCTAATTTCTCTTTTCTTTCTTTCTTATTTGAGGATATGATTAAATAGTTCAATTCATTAGCCTCATTTCCTTGGAAGCAATTTGTCCTAGATTAAGACAAGTTCCCAACGTACATATTCCCCCCTGTTCACACTGTAGAACTCTGGGATGGAGTATTAATTTGCTTGATATACATGTCAATCTTGTGTTAAAATCAAAATGCTCTCTCTATCAATATCCTCTCAGCCCAATGTCATATACATAAAGGAGGCAGATTGTGTCATTTTCCCTCCATGGAACTATTTATTGGAAATCTACTAATACCATTTAATAGTGAGTGGGCCCATACTGTTACTAGCTGCATCCACATATGCTATCTTACTTAATCCTCCTACCAACTTTCTAATTAAGTATGTTTATCTTCAGCAAACAGATAACGAAACTGGGGCCTGGAAAGGCCACACAGCTTACAAGGTTCACACAGCTAGCAACAAGCAAAGCTGAGATTTAAACCCAGGACTTCTAAGTCTGGTAATTATTTTGCTTACCATGTTCCAATATTCTGTTAAACATCAAAAACAGAAAGAATATATGAAAATTCAGTTCCTGCAGCCTGTCTCTGTCAAGCTATGTGGATTTATACTGACCTTAACTCCATGCCTAAGCCTTTCCACCTATGAATTATTTGCCACTTAATAGAGATATCATTAAAATTCATGAAATTATGCTTAGATATATCCATGGAAATAAATTGTTGCCCTTATGCTTTTGGGTTAAAAAGAGTCAGAATAAATCTAATGGGAACTAATCAATAAATCTTGGGGAGAATCTAATGTATGCTGCTTTTCCATGGAAGCCTGTATGGGGTATTTAGAATGCATTGTCAGCAGGAAAGAAATTGTATACAGCCTCTAAAAGAATATAATGTGCTAGTAGATGAAAGTAGATGCAGTGGAGATGAGGCCATTTGAAGTATTTTCACATAAGTTGTATATTTATGCTGTATAACCATAGACCCCCATGTGTCTGTCATCCTGTCATGCTCTGGGGGTTTGCATGTTGCTGTGATGCTGAGAACTATGCCACCAGTATTTCAGATACCAGCAGGGCCACCCATGGTCAATAGGTTTTAGCTGAGCTTCCAGACCAAGATAAACTAGGGAAGACAACCTGGTATGCCACTTCTGAAACAATTAGCTATTGAAAATCCTATCAATAGTCAAGAATCACTGTCAAATATAGTGCCAAAGAATAAGTGCCCCTAGGCAGGAAGCCATTCAAGAAATGACTGGGGAACAGTTGCCTCCTCAAAGTAGAGTTGACCTTGGTGATGGGAATGGAACAGATCCCTGGGACCTCCATTTGCTGATGTGGCATGACTCAAAATGAGTAGAAACACAGTGGCTGCAATAATGCCTCAAATATAAAAAGATTATGTAGATGGCACAGGGCTGGGTAGTGCTTTTTTCTGTTGTACTAGGGTCCCTATGAGTTGGATCCAAATCAATGACACCTAATAACAACAACAATGACTATAGAGTATGTTATCATGGATAGGAGGAGAGATTTTCTAGGAAGAACAGTATCTTCTCATTTGCACTAAGTCTTAAAGGGAGTAGGACGAAGAAGAAATGTAAGTGGTGTACTCTGGTCAGAATAAGAAGAAATAATTCCACCATCTGCCCTGCTCTTCCTTGGAAAACCTGAAACAAACTTTGAGAAGGAATATGTGGCAATGAAGGAACCCCAGCAGTTGTAATTGGCTTGGAAATCTACCAAGTATGTCTTATATATCTAGTATGATCCAGGTCAACAATAATAATTCCAGCTGGCTTGGATAATAAGCATTCTTTCCCTCCCTCTCCCTCCTTCCCTCCCTCATTCATATTCACTCCCTCCCTCTCTCTCTCTATCTCTCTCTCTCTCTCTTTGTCTCTGTCTCATTTTAACCAATATGACAACTTCACTCTTTACAGTATGATCTCCATGGAATAACAGAGCAATTCATGTTTTTAATTTAATTTTAAGCAAATAACTTTATGTTTTTGCTTTGTTTCTCTTATGTTTTGATATTGTTAATAACCCCTGGGAATGACCTACATACAAATTCAGTGGAGGTTCCTAAAAGAATTATTTGATATCTGACTTATTCATCACTGTATCACTATTATTGAAAATGGTATATAATAAGAGTAACATAAATACATCATGCCTGAAGTTTTTCTTTTCTTTTTAATGAAATACATGGTTATATTAATGAACTGCCCATTTTCACAAGCTCAGATGGTATTATTGCAGCTTAACTTCAAATAATTATCCATATTGGCTGCTTAATCCCCTTTCCATGTCATGGAGGCCCCAAAGTGGAGGGTAGGCATAAAAGACAAACTCAGTAAAGCTGCAGTTGGGGAGGTCATAGGCAGGAACCATGCTGTGTGGAAGAAAAAACAGATCATGTCAGAAAGGGAATACTGGCTGAGACAAGAGTATCATGGACTAATGGGACATCAAGTGAGGGGTACATCAAGAGCCAAACAGAGGTCAAAAAAATAAGAAAAACTATAATAAGAAATAGTGGATTCAGAGCTAAAGAAAATGGGGAAGGGTCTGAATGGTCACTGCTAGATTTTTTGGCACATTAACCTGAGTTTGCAGGGCTCCACAGATGTCATCCTTTTAAAGGAGAAGAAAGAACTATAGAGACAAAATATATAACAAAATGGTTTACTTATCCAGGTGAATGACACCAGTATATACTTGGGAATTTTCTGATATCTTCAGGTTATACCTGTGTTCTCAGGAATGTAGTACAACCCAGTATGCAGCACTGATGTTAAAAAATTATCCAACAGGTAGACAGGAGAATTGATGTTTTTGAATTATGGTGCTGGAGATGAATGTTGAATATACCATGGACTGCCAAAAGAACCAACAGATCTGTCCTAGAAGAAGGATGACCAAAGTAGTCCTTGGAAGCAAGGATGGCTAGACTGGATCTTACGTATTCTAGGCATGTTGTCAGGAGGGACCAATCCCTGGAGAAGGACATCATGTTTGGGGAGTAGCAGGTCAATGAAAACAAGGGAAACCCTCAACTAGATTGACACTGTATCTGCAAACAATGGGCTTATAAATAAGATCATGTGCCTGGTACAGAATCATTCTGCTGTACATTCTGCTATGACTCAGATCTGACTCCATGGCACCTAACAATAACAACAACAACAACAACAGCAACAACAAAAACAACAGAATTCTTGAGCAACCTACATACATAGCTTCTCTATTATCTCATGGAAAATGTTCACTCTATTTCCTGTGGTACAGAGCAATGAAAGAAATTAGGCAAAACAAGGGAAATAAGAAAAAGACAGGAATTTAAAATAATCATAATCCAAAAAGATTTATCATCCATCTAGTTGAAATCTGATTGTCAGTCATACAATTGGATGGTTTGCTCAGGTATGTTTAGATGAAGTCAAATTACTAAGTATATAGTCATATATATTAAACATACACGTTAAATGATCAGGCTATTTAAATGTCACAGATGGTGGCAGTTGGATTTGATTGTCAACAATATATCTATACCTTGGTTCTAAGACATTAATAGTTGCTAAGTAATTTACTACAGGGCTGGGATTTAGCTCTGTTGGTAGAGTGCTGCTCTGCAGTCTCTGAGGTCCCAACTTCGATTCCTAGCATCGCAAAATGGGAGAAGGACATGGCAACCCATTCCCAAGGCAATCCCGAAACAGTCAGCCATTGAAAACCCTATGAGGGTCCCTATGAGACAGACTCGACTCAATGGCACGTAACAACAACAACAAGTAATTTACTTATCTTCTTCAACTCAGGATAGGAGTTAATAATTATACATGCCTTACAGAGGTTTTGGAGGTAAATAAGCTAATTATATCTTATAATATGTAAATCCCTATTAAATCTTAATTACTGCTGGACATGATGGGGCACACCTATAATCCTATAACTCAGTGGCTGAGGCAGGAGGATCTCAAGTTTCATTCCAGCCTGGGCTACATAGTGATATATAGTGAGACCCTATAAAATATAATTAATTAATTATTTTTTAAAAAAGTAATCAAGATTAGAGGGTAAAGCAATAATAATTAACATGAAAGCTTGGACTATGCATTCTATTTTTCATAATAGTTGTCTACTTCTGATTATACTACTCTATAAACAGGCATGCCTTTCCTTATCATGAAGTCTGGTTAACACTAATTTATACTTTATATTATTCTTTAAGGGAGATACTTTAATTCTCATATTGCCTGAGAATTTAGGATAAAGTTTCATTATGTTAGTTATACTTACTTACATTATTTTTGCAGTTTCCTCAAAATATGCTTAAAACCTAGGGTGGGTATATGGAGTTAGGAAAGTGAGTAATGTGAAGATGGAAACAAAGGAAATGATTTTGAACTTGTGGAAATTTACGTGAAAGTAGAGAAAATAATACAGTGAACCTGATACACTCACCTAATTTCAATAACTATGTTTTTCTTGTGTGTGTGTGGTACTAGAGGGCTGAACCTGGCACTTTGCACATGCTATGCCACTGAGCTACACCATCAGCCCCATTTTTATTTTTATTTTTTTTGTGACAAAGTCTCATTCAGTTATGCAGGCTGGCTCTGGCCCCAAACCTGTAAGCCTCCTGCCTCTGCCTCCAGCATTGCTGGTATTATAAGTATGCAGCACCACATCTGGCTTCAATAGTTATCTATAAACACTCAGTATTAGAAGTTTGGCATATGGTGTGTTATAGTTTCTTTAAATAGAGTTAAAAAGGCGGCCCATGCATTGTGATTAGTTCATAGGTTTCTTGGGTCTCTTTTCACTTTATTGGTTTCTGGGTCTACTTTTTTTCCCTTCCTTCCTTCTTCCCTCCCTCCTTCCCTCTGTTCCTGTCATTGAAGAAGTTGATTAGTTTGTCAAGTTTCCCACCATTTGAATTTTGCTGGTTGCATCCCCGTGGTAACATTTAACATGCTCCTTTGTCCACTGTATTTCCTATAAATTGGTTATAGATCAGAGGGTTATTCAAACTCAGATTCTGTGTTTTCCTTTCTTGAATTTTTAAATGTTTTTGGCAAGACTACTTCATAGATGGGTTGGGATTTAGCTCAGTTAGTAGAGCACTGCGCTGCAGTCTCTGAAGTCCGGAGTTCAATTCCCAGTACCACAAAAATGGGAGAAGGACCTGGCAATCCACTCCCAAGGCAATCCCAAAACAGTCAGCCATTGAAAACCCTATGAGGGTTGCTATGACTCAGATACCGACTCGATGGCACCTAAAAACAACAACAACATTACTCTTTAACCTCTTTGCTATTATTTGTTGTATATATTACTCTACAAACATTTATTACCTAAAGTAACCATGTCAAATACTCACTAATATTACCTTCCATTGCTTTTTTTTATAAAAATGTCTCCAGTAGATTTTAGCATATAGCTGTCATGTCTATGATACAAATTGTATCTAAAAATGAGCCTTTCAGAGCCATGATTGTGCTTCACTGATTACAGCAACCGTCGCTATTTTAGGCAAGGAAAATTCATGCCCCAAAGCAGATGAATCAGGCCAGACACTAGAAAAGAGAATGCAAAGTTAACACTCTAAAGGTCTCCTTTTTGCTCATCCTATGAATTTTTTTTTTTAACAAGGAGTTTTTCTTCTTTATTTTTTAGAGTGGCAATGGAGGAATTGACTTAAAAGGATTTTTAAAAATCCTATTGAAACTTTTCCCTTGAGTTCCACAGCAAATTTTCCCCAAATGTGCTCCAATACAAAGTAGTTCAAAAAGCTCCCAGTGGGTGAAACAAATTAGTGAAAGCTTTTTTTTTTTTGTCAAAGAAATATCAACATTGCAATTCTTCTCAGAAATTTACAACTGTTAGCATTTTGAGTTTCTGTAAAATGCTACAATAAAAAAAATGTTCCACTTTATTTGTCCCAGAATTTCCTAAATGCCTTTGGCCACAGAATAATTTTATTGCTTATCATTAACAGTTAACACGTTTTGAGGATCTCTATATATTACTGAAACATATGAAAAAGGAATGACCTCCAATAAGTAAGCCAGAGATATGACATGCAGAATTTGATAGGCAGAGTTTCAGGGCTCTAGGAGCAAAGACTTAAATTTCTAAGATATTCCAATTTTCAGAGTTTTTCTAAACAAAATCTGTCTTCTTAGATAAAAACAAAAAAATACATCAGAGAGAAGCACACACACTCATGCACATAAACAATCAAGACTATAAATCACAGTTGAAGTGATCTCTAATAACAGTACCGTCCATTACTGGTAGAGGTTATGCCAATTATCTGAGCAAACTTTTAAAAGATGACACATTACTCCACTTCATGTCCAGTTGCTACTGATGTCTCATGACTTATGAAGACTAGGTGCAGAGTAATCATTTTTTCAATCATTTTTTTGTTTGTTTGTTTTTTACTAACTTCCAGGTCAAAAAGGAATGGGAAATTTTTATTGTTTAAGTAGACCAGTGCATGTTTGTTATCAGCTACTTTCTTCTCCTCACCACCAAGAAAGCCGGATCACCTTATATAGCCCAGTTCCATATTCCTCATACAGGAGGGTTTAAACAACCCTCTAGCCAATACTCTGAGTTCTTAGCAGTGAGTAAAACACACTGGTGATTCTGCTCAGATGGACCATATGTCCAGCTCTACCACCTGGGCTACCATCTTATTCCCTAACATTTTAATTACTCTCTATACCACAGTTCATGTGACTGGATCTCTACTCTATGGCTTCAGCCTTTGTCTCTTTCTGGCAAGTAGATGGATACTGGCATCTCTGGAACTGCAGCATAAGTAGAGGTTTACTCACAGGGCTGCAATGAAAGATTGGGGATAAAACAGGGATAATGTCAGAGCAGGCCCAGCTTCAAGGCTGATGTGATTCTTATCCACTGCAATTCTGAAGGAAGGCTCCTCAAATCACAGCACACAGAGAAATCGTTTCAAACTCTTATTTGAGGCAAAGCCCACAGGTAAGAAAAATGGGGTGTCTGAAAAGGTAGACAGTTCAAGGCTAACGAGAAGATAGGTTTCTGCCTTTTGTTCTCCCCAGGATGCCAGACTAAAAACCTTACCCCTGCCTGTATCTGTGAACTCTACAAAGCTATAAAGGAGAAAATGAGGAGATCAATCAGGTCATTCAAGCCCCTTAAACTATTAGATAAAAACATACAGATATTTGTGAAACAAGAATATTGAGATTTGGTTTAATTTTCTTGAGTTTGCTATGCTGAGTGTGGTGGTGCATACCTGTAATCCCAGCACTTGGGAAGCTGAGGTAGGAGGATCAATGTGAGTTTGAGGCTAGCCTGGGCTACATAGTGAGTTCCAGAACAGCCTGGGCTTCACAGTGAGACTCTGGCTCAAAAAATCAAAAATCAATCAATCAATCAATCAATCAATCACTTTTCACTTTCTGTTTCAATTCTATTTTCATGATATCAGATAGGTAACCTCCCACTATTGCCACCTACTTCATCAATAATCAGCATTTATGCATAGCCTGTTGTATTAGTTCTGTATGAAGCCATTTCAGAGATATGATTCTTGTCCAAAAGATTTACTATAATGACCAAAATTTCCGACAAAATAAAATGGAAAAGCTTTTGAGGTATCTGGCTTGCTGCTCTTAAGCTGAGGCCTTTATTTCTGTGCCTGAGCTTATTTTCATGTCAGGATTAGTAAGGATCTACAATCCAATTTCTATTATTATCTATATTACACAATAATCCATTAGGGTTTCAAATTAATTCATCTCATAATCATTAAATTTACAATATGCCTATAAAAGTTCCGTTGGAACATTCTAATTTTGTCTTTCAAAGCATTTTTGTGGTAAAAATCTAGTTTTAAAATTTGTCTTGGAAATTTATGCTTAACAGACATAAGAAAGTTTTGAATTTTTAAGGTCCCTGAGTATAATCCTTGACTATAAAGTAGAAGAATAAAAAGAGACTGGAAACAGCAGTGCTGGTCATCAATCTGCCACATATTTTAAATTTGTTCCTACTTACTGAATATTATATTTTGCTAAGGGTAACACTTTGGCTTCTTCCTGTGAACATGTTCTGTTGAAAGTGCTACCAAAAAAGAATAATGTTCTAAAAGAGACCAAAGTTTATGTGAAAACCTTAACCTACTTATAATTTTAGTTGTTCACATTCAGTTTGTTCAAGAACAATAACTTCATTATATATTTTTTTCAGTAGCTCAATCCCCTTTTGGAGTCATACAATTTTAGAGCCATACAATTTTGATTTCCTTTCCTGTCTGACAATCACAGGTATTTCTGTGGTTCTATAGAGATCAGAGGCTTGGCTCTGAATCCCAGACCAATGACCAGGAAGCCAAATAACTATTCAATACTTGTGCTGATGGCCTGTCAGCAACTATCTGCTTCTGAACAACCTTGGTGTCATTTCCTGCACATTGTCAAGCAAAATACCAATGATTTTCTTTAGTGCAATGTTCAAAGAAAAGTAACTCTGTCACAATCTGAGTTAATGATATGAAGAGTAGATCCTTGCCAATTAGCCCAAAGCAGTTTTGGTTCTCATTTAACTAAATCAGTAGCTCTTCAGACATGAATATACAAGAAAGGGATTTTTTTCCCCAAGCCTAACAAGTAAATCGTACCAAGGAAAGAACAGTCTTTTAAGTTCACCTACTAATGTATCTATATGCTTTATTCTTCCTTAAATAAAAACTTTAATATATTACCTTTATCTATGACATGAAATTAGGGACCAAAAACTAATTGATTCCAATTTTGAATGATTTTTCCTATATTTTAACAGCTGACAATAATATTTTGAAATCAAATCCAATCTTTCATTTTTTTCACACTGTATAACTGAGATTTCACCTCTATGGATAGCAATAAAAGACTGTACCCTTCAAAGGTTCATTTTTAAGAGTTATTTTCACATATATGGGGAGAGAGAGAGAGAGAGTGAGAGAGAGAGAGAGAGAGACAGAGAGAGAGAGAGAGAGTGTGTGCACGTGAGAGAGAGCAAGCAAGCTTGGAATAGAACCCAGGGTCTCACTCATGCTAGCCAAACACTCTACCACTAAGTTACACTCAGTTGGATTTTCACAGATGTGTTTTATGAATACCAGCTGGAGATATGATCCTACTTTACACCCAATAGTTAAACATTTTTTCCTATGTTTTGGCCTACAAGGAGCTACTGCTAAATATCCACATACTGTTAAAAATAGCAACAATTTGGCAATCAGTATAATTACTAACCTCACAGAAACAGCTGATCTGGGCAAGGTTGCTGTATGCCGGAAAGACAAATTGAGGATAACTGCAAGTGGCAAAGCTTGGAGGAAGTGAAAAGGGATAAATTAAAAAGATGACAAATATCAGGAGCCTTGAGAGGTGTAGGTCCTCTGGAAAAATCATCTATGTTATTTCCCTTACCCCAAAGATAGATATTAGTATTTTTTTAATCTGTGCTAAACCTGAAAAATCTGTAATATTTATACCAGAGGGCAGATGAGGGAAGTGACAAGAGTCAGTTATAATTTGATTAGAAGCTAGCATAGACTTCAGTATATATTCAGTGAATATTTGTGCAATGGCTATTTGACTCTTGGGAGGAGGTACAAGTATGGTAGAGAAGTCAGTTTACCTATTAAAATAGTGAGCTTGGAGAATCCAAATGAAAGTGTGAAATAGTCAGGTGGATTTTCAGTGGAGCATCAGGAGATCTAAGCCAGAGATAAAGAGTCCAGAGTCATCTACTCAGGGAAATTGAAGATACTACCAGCAATCACGTCCTATTTACTGCACTGAACAACTAGGGGTTTGATCATATGATGGGTGGATACTTAAAAAGAAACAAAGTTCCATAGATTTGAGAGGGACCGAGCACAATCATCAGGGGCAGAGAACAACACCAATGCACTTGCTGTTGTTGCTGGGTGCTGTCGAGTTAGGTCCAACTCACAGCAACCCTATGTACAACGGAATGAAACAGTACCCAACACTGTGCCATGCACACTATCTTCTTATATTTGAGCCCATTGTTGCAGACACTGTGTTTCTTCTCATTTTAATTCGTACCACATCAGCAAAAGGAGGTGCCAGGGACTTTACTCAATTCTCATCATTAAGGTAGACATGACTTTGAGGAGGCAAGCCTTCCCAGTTGTTACTTGAGTGTCTTCTAGCCTTGGGGCTCAGTTTCTGGCACTATATTGCACAGTGCTTCTCTACTACTCATAAGATTTTCAATGACTAATTGTTTTGAGAATGAGTGAGCTGCTGGGTGCTTCTCTCTAGTCTGTCTCAGTCTGGAAGCTCGGCCAAAACTTTCCATCATGGGTGGCCCTGGTCGTATCTGAAATATTGGTAATATAGCTTTCAGCATCACAGCAACACACAAGCCCCCACAGCATGACAAGCTGACAGATATGTAGGGGACAAATGGACTTAAGTGACTGGAAATGGGCACTAACACTCTTACAATGGAAAGGATAGGCTGAAGTGGTGATAGAATTTCAAAATCAAATAGCATCATACATTTTTGAATATTCTTTCTAGGCATTCTATAGGGAATCTGTCTCCACAAACCCAATATCCCAAGATCCTGAAAACTTCAGACAGGATTGAAAGGGAAGTAGGAACAACATTAATTCTTTAAGGATTCTTGCATAGTTTCTTTCAAAATTAGGCTTGACTCATTTTGTTAAAATTTTAATTGTACTTATTTGTGTTATGATCCATATCATGGCCTGACTCCCTGACTACAGTTGCATGATGCGAGGAAACACATTACTATTATCCACACTGCAATATACTCCTAGTGCTAGCCCAGGGCATGGTGTATAGTAGAAACACATATATTTGTTGAATGAATGAATGAATGAATGAATGAATGGCTTGTCTACTTATCAAACTTAGAGATTAATATATGCGATCGTCTTTTGAAATGATGTACTATATGACCTTATACCAAAGCATGCATTTTGAAGTCCTCAAGTTTCTCTTTTTCTAAGTCTTAATTTGAATCTATCCTTAACAAGATATTTTCAATGAATAAAAATGTTAATATGTGAGTATTTTAGACCTTCCCATTTAAAAAAATCACATCCTATCTGACTTTTGATCTTAGAACTAATTTTAATGATGAAACAAAAAGGGTAAAAGGTGACATAATTAACGATTCATTATTTCTACTCCCACTTGGAACATTCTATTCATGGTTTAATTTCATCTGAATAGTGTTCTTCTTTGCTTTTGTCATAGCAATACCTAGCTTTCATGCAGAAAATATTAATGCAAAGTAAGAAATGACTACATCAAATTGTTTTCCAATTCTCAGCAAAAGGTACTTTTACAATTTTTAAATGGTTCCAAGCTCTAGTCAATGGGATAAGCTAGTAGTCTCTCCTGAGAACTTTGTTTTGGGGATTTTCTCTCTCTAGTGGTGGGAGAACAATTGATTTTTATTTATTTATTTTTCCTGTAATGCTTTGCTTCTGACACAATGCTCTTTTTTAGGCAGAATCCACTTTGCTTTTCTAATCAAATTTGGTTTAGGTAGCATATGATATTTACCTAATGGAATTTTCTATGTATTTCTGGATATTTTGGGGTATTCCTTACATATAAATAGTAAAAATTCACAGCAAAACAACTTTTTTTCTTGGCTTTCACTAGCTGCCTAGCTGATTTGCTTTCTCTCTATAAATTTCTTATGTCTTGGAATTCGTTTCTGTCCCTATCTATGGTGGATTATAGTTGGCTGCAATTTTTTTTTTGTCATTCATGTCATTGAGAGGTAGTCGTATTTTCTCTCTGTTTAAATCCAACTGGTTTCGAAACTGCTTAACAATAAAGTGTGATACAAATGACTTAGAGATAAGTGGTAGTTCTAAGCCATTAAGAGAGTGTAGATTCTGCCTCCTCCCTCCGGATGTGCTGTCTTGACACACTCTACCTCAGCATTCACCTACTACACAACAAGAAGTTCAAGACACATGGAAAGCTGTACATAAGTACTCTCATTGGGGCCAAAGGTGAGCACTCATCTAAGAACCAGCGTTGACTTCCAGGCACATGAGAAAGAAATTAGGGCACTGCATTCTAATAGACTGCTTAGAAGACTGCATTCTCAGACAATCTCATGTAGAGCACAAGAACCACGGTGTTACTCAGCCTTCCATCACTGTAAAAAAAATTACCTGAGATAATCGATTTTAAAAGAGGAAAGCTCTGTTTGGAATCAAGGTTTTAGAGGTTTCAGTCCATGATCAGTTGGTCTTGTTACTTTTGGATCCGCAGCAAGGCAGTACATCATGGCAGGGAGCACATGGTTGTATAAGCCGCTCAACTCATAGTGACCCTGAAGCAGAAAGAGAAGAAGAAGATGGGCTAGGCCCTCAACATCCCCTTCAAGGACATGGCTCCACTGACCAGAAGATCTCCCTCTAAGCCTCACTTCTTAAAAGTTCCACCACTTGCCACTAATGCCATAGACTAGGGAGCAAGCCATTAAAACATGAGCTTTTTGGGGACATTTATCCAAACCATAGCAGCCATCCAACCCAGGCAACCCACCAAATCATGAGAAATAATATAATGGTTGTTGATTTAGGTCGTTAAGATTTGAGGTAGTTGTTATGCAGCAATAGATAACCAAGGCACTGTCTCCAAGGAAAGGCCTGGATCTTCTCATCATTCTCTCCCTGTTTCTTGCCTTAGCTTTGCAAATTTCCCCTCCATGGCTTTTCTAGCCACATATATTTATTCTGCTTAACACCAATCAAGCTTGGAACTCTAAGGAAAGATGCAGTTGTCATTTTTGACATTTTTTTTCAAGGTCCTAAATTATTTTAAGTAAACATTTTCAAGACCAATAAGCTTAATAAGCAGCAAAAATTATTCTTTCTGTATTTTGGAAGGTATCAAAAACAAAATAATGGTTAATAACTTAACGACTCTAGTTATAATTGTTAGAATTGTTATAATATTAATTACCATGCTTATGTGCATCCGTAATTGTAGGGATCTCATTTTGAAGTTCATCTTTTTCCTCTAGTGAAGATGACTTTTCAAAGGTTGTTTTCCCAGTGTGTATATTCTTTGGTCTATGAGAGGCATGAACCACAGTTTGACACTTTTCTGGCTCCTCTTCCTCCTCCTAGCCATTCTCCCAAGCTCCTCTCTGAAAAAAGTCAGCTTAGTTTGTTTTCATTCTCACTATTTCGATGGTTAAAGTAGTTGGATAGCTAATTCTGCCTGCTTAACTCACCTTCAAGGCCTGCTCAAATGATTCCTTTCCCATGAAGACTCCCTTGCTCCTGGTATTAAATATGACTTACCTTTATTTGCGTTCATGCAGCTGTGTGTTTGTGTCTTGTGAAACTTATCAAAGTTTACCTTTATAGAAGGAGCTTGTGAATAGGTATATTTTATTGTTAATTTCTAATCTTTAAGGATAGGCTGTGTGCCTTGTTTGTTGTTGTTAGGTGCTGTGGAATCGGTGTCAGAATCACAGCAACTCTAAGTGCAACAGATAAAACAGTGTTGTTAGTGTTTCTCTGCTATTGATAGGGTCTTCAGTGGCTAACTCTTTTTAGGGAGTGGGTTGCTGGGTCCTTCTCCCAAGCCTACAGCACCTGTTGTTCCTAGGTGGTATCCCATCCAAGTATGAACCAGGCCCGACCTTGCTTAGCTTCCAAGATCTGACAGGATGGGACACCACAGTGCTACAGTTGCAGGCATGTGACCTTAAGGGCCTCATAATAAACACTAATTTTTATGTAGTTCTTATTATATAGCCACATCAATTATTTTATATTTTTTACCTTATAATTATCACTAACCCATGTCTATCAAAACATTGCACAGAATGTACAGATTAGGCATCTATTCTCAAGTCATCTTCATTAAGAAACTAACCTGTAAGAACATTTTTGTGCATAGAAATAACAGAATACTGACCTTTACATCATATCATGAGTTTTATCAGATGAGAAAGTGGACTGATTCTCTGAAAGCTAATTTTGCAGTCCAAATCCTCTTTCTGAATTCATTTATTTTGTCCACTTGAATTCTCTTGTTAAGACTTTTTCCCATTTAATGCCGATAAGCCAGTGCTTTCTCTGTCTTGTGTCCCTAATTTATGTCACTTTAAAACCTTCATGAAAGCTTTCAAGGTCACCACCTACTGAGCCTCTCATCTTGATAAAATAGTACTGTTTCATCATGTCATTTTACTATTTAAGTCATTTGCTTTATTTATTTGGCATGACTCCAATTCCTTACTAATAAAGCCAAGCTGGTGAAATGAAAACAAGTATTTTTTTAACCTATACTAATGGAAAAAAAATGTTTAATTTTGTAGCCGAGAATATAGGAATTTAGAAAACAATAAGAGTTATCACTGATGTTTCCCCTTTCCTTTTTCTTCTTTAGAAGAAAAAATAATGGACTAAGACCTTAAGAAAGAGAATATGGCATATCTATCCCTTAACTTCTCAAAGTACCTAAGACCACATTTGCTAGAATAAATGAATCAATGTCTGATATTCTGGTTATGTGAGAAAGGTTGGGTACAGGGCAAAAGTGAATCCATTTTGCAGATGGTGAATGTGAGGAGCCTGTGGTATATGCAGATAGATTTGTTCACTAAGAAGTTAGTTTTAAGGCTTGATTATGAAAGAGAAGTTTGACTGAATATATCAGCATGAAAGCCATCAACGTGTAAATTGTATCTAAATGACTGGGAGCGGGTGAATATATCCAGGAAAACCTGCAGCATGAGAAAACAGACAGTAGATATGTGTCTGAATACTTTAGTAGGGGTTGAAAATAGAACTGGGTCTCAATGAAGATGATTCACTCAGGACCAAAGAGGTAATGAATGCTGACAAAGAGAATAATTAGATGCATGCAAATATCTTCCTAGCTTATAGCAGAAAGAGTCTATGACTTATCTATGCAAACAAAAGCCTAGCTAGCTAGACAGGAATAAGGCAGTGAGTTTGAGATGCTTGTTGAACTAATGGAAAAATGTTAATTTTTGTCTCTGGAATCCCAAGGCATATATGATCACAACTATTTGTCAAAACTTTCTTCCTTGTCCCTTGGCCACATCTCTTTACAAGGCCTCTTGACAACTTCCCTTTCCATATTAGTGTTTTGAACTATCCAACTGACCATCCAAACTCATCTGTCCTATCTCCCATCACACTCTCTATCCTAAATCCCTGCTGTGCTAAGCATGACTTTGTGATGTTAAGAACCTCTTTACCCATCTAAACTTTGATTTTTTTACTTTGAGCTGAAGTCTGGCCCTTTTGAGTTAGTATATTTCTCATGTGCAGCAAAAAGTTCAAAAAGGTCTCTCTGATTCAGCGTTTTCAATAGAAATATTGTCCCCCCAATTTCTCAACCAGTGTTTACTCCTACTGTGCAGCTGCTTATAGCCATGGTCTATGCCTCTTCCAGTCCTACCCTTTCTCTCTTATTCTCCTGTTTGTCTCTTTCATTCTTTCTTTGTTAATCAAAGCAAGTATATCTTATCAATTTTAAGACAAATTCTTCATCCTGGCTTTTCCCAGGTCTGTTGCTCTCTATTATTGTCCAGATCCTGTGGCACAAAATTCCAAGAAGTAATATGGCAAAGTTAGATTTCTTTTTGCAACCAGCAGCGCAAGACTGTGAGCACTCACACTTCATACATTACTATTTTTTGTGCTCAAAAATTCACAGCTCCCAACTGTGGGAAACTCACAAGGACAGATGACCTGGTTTCTTTAGCAAATAAGTTGGAAGAAAGGAGGAGAAAAAAGACCAAGATGAAGAGGGAACATAAAAGTATTGTTAATTTCATCTATGTTGATGTATTGTGGTTATATTCTTTGAAGATTTAAAAACTTTCAGAGACATTTACTAAAATATTTGCAGATACAATTATATGGTTGGGTGTTTGCTTCAAAACAACATGAGAGAGGTGGAAGTGCCCACAAATTGATCATTATTGAAGCTAGGAAATGAATACTTCAAGGTTTGTTATATTTGTCTTTTTCTGTTACTGGTTGATTTTTTCTGTAATAAAAGGGAAGAAAGAAAGGAAGAAAAGAAAGGAAGGAAAGCAGGAAGAGAATTAAAGAGAAAGAAAAGAAAGAGGAATGGAGGAAGGAAAGAAGGAAGGAAGGAACAAAGGAAGGAAGGAAGGAGGGAAGGAAGGAAAACGGAAGGGGAAGAGCAAATGAGGAAATAGAAAGGAGAGATGGGTAAGAGAGGGAAGGAAAGAGAGAAGGGGAGAGAGAAAGAGAATCTTACAGGGCTAGATGATAGACCAGCTTGAAAACATACTACTGACGAGTGACTTGATGAGGGCTCTTTGCCTAGGCGTTAGAATAATCCCAGAGACGCTACAGTTTCTGATGGCCTAAACAGTGTTGTACATATCAATAATCCACTCACATAATTCCTTATAGGTTTTAGAACCTGCATTTCAGAGCCACCACATGGTACATGTAACAATGCTGAAGGATACCAGGACCTTTCTAAATTTGCCCAATACCCAACCATTCACCTCACATGTTGGTATCAGAGATTTCCCTTACTACAGCATTTGCTGACATATAGGCTTGTGATAGGATGGTGAAGTAAGACAGAGTCTTTGGCTAAATCTGTGGTAATTTTCTTTTATTCACTAATGCCATGAGTCATGCGCAGAAGGAGATATTAAACCAGACTTTTCTATCTTATATAACATATGTTCATGTTTTCATATCATTATAGTTAATATTATTTGTACATGAAAAGGAGGCTGTAGGTCAAATTATATTTAAATAACTCATTTGAAGTTGTTTCAGAAAATATTAAATTATTTTTTCATTCATTTTGACTCTTTTATGAAAGACTTTAAGTTCAGATTCTAGTATCCTCAAGATATTCACTCAATTTTATTAATCTGAATTTGTTAACTTCATTTCTAATGATGTAACTCTTTTCCATAACTCATTTGATTGTGTATTTCAGTGCCAATTTCCAATTCTGTAGAGCTGACTGTGGACTTTAGTTAATGAAATTTAAATAGCTCTCAAATTCAAAACAAATATGTTTTCCTTTAACTAGCTGTTCACCTTGTACAAATTTTACCTTGTATACATTTTTTTATCTGAAAAAATTCCAATTCCATACTTTCTTTAGCTTCATTATTCTTTGGAACATGCCTAAATTTCACCTTGCAGAGTAACATGTTCAGGATCAGGAAGTTTGTTGTCTCGAATCCTATAATGCAAATGGGTTTCTGAAGAAGACTGACATATATTACAGTGTGATGTAGAACTAGATTAGGAATTAAAAAGAATAGAGAGATCTTTCATTGAACATTTGTTCTTTCTTCTTTTTAAGATACATGAATTTTTATATCAGGAAAATTCTTTGAGCATGAATTTTGTTAGGAAGCAGATTACATTTTTCACTAAAAACAAAAACAAAAACAAAAAAAACCCTAAATCCCAGGTGATTGGTTTCCTGAGATTGGTACTATATGAACATGTGATCCAGGCTCAGTCAACCAAATGCACCTAACTGGCATGGATTTGGAGTCTTAAGCTAATAACATAAAGAAACAGGGGCATTGCAGAATTATTTATGTTGCAGAAGCAGCAACAGTAATATCGGGTATTCAGAGACAGGATTGGCATTATCACCATGACGACAGCCAGTGTCCAGTGCCAATGACAGCGTGGGTGCAAGCTGCAGCACTCATGTCTGATGGCAGCATTACTAGTCTTATTGCACTGCTTTTCAGAACTAGATTTCCTTGCTGATTATAGCTGCACAGTAGGCTTTTATACTTACCCTTTCTTCTGAGCTAGTCTCTTATTTTTGTTAAAATTGTTAGACCATGAGTAGTAGCTCATCCCCACCATCTCTCCATGTCTTTAATAGAATGATATATTTTAAGAGAGTGATCTCAAATAAATAAACTTCCCTTTATGTAACCTATGTCTTACCCAACCCAATCAAGCATCCCCAAAATCCAGGATGAGGTGTCTCTTCCTAACTCCTCAGGGTGTATGTTGGCTGGCCCCGTAGCAATTTGGAAGTATTTTCTCCCTTATCAGGCCTACCATGTTCCTAGCTGAGGTTATATTGTAAATCAACAGCAGTTATTTACCTATATTTCTAAAACTTCCAATTCATTTTACCAGCTAACATATTCATTCCTTCCTACCTGTGTGCCATTCCTGCTCTCCACAAGTTAAAATCTGAACAATCATACTGCTATTTTGTGCCAGGGGCTGTCTATGTTCTACCTACCTCCTGTGATAGGGGACTCATTGCCTGCCAGGCAGATGTGGATTCAACTCCCAGTCCCATCCCCCTTGTGCTTTCATGGACCACAAATACCACCATGCCACAGATAGGTGAGATGCAGGTTTTCAACAGGGATTAGCACACAGGAGGTATGTTGGGGGATACTCTTTGAGTCAATACCTGGGGAAGGGAAGATGGGGGAAGGAAGTGAGTGGGCAAAGGGAAAAATGGAGCTGCAAGGCAGCCTCAGCCAAAACCTCAGAGGATTCTGTGAAAGTCTTGAAGGTAGACTAACCTTCAGAGCTGTCCCAGGTTGGTGAAGGAAACTGGGTCACCACTTAGTTTTGCCAGACAGCTCTCTTCATCTTCCAAAGGGAGCTGACAGCTGAGTGCTGTCTGCCAGTACTTCTGTAAAGTAGGTGAATAAGTCCTTCATTGCATGTTATATAGAGAACATCAAATCATCCACCAGAAAGTATTTGATTCATATAGGGAACAAGGAGAATAAAGTGAAACCAGGTAAACTTTTGGGTACCTCTAGTACTGCTGTGCCTGCAGCCGTAGCCCTGTGGCATCCAATCCTGTCAGATCTCAGAAGCTAAGCAGGATCAGGCCTGGTTAGTACTTGGATGGGAGACCCCCTGGGAACACCAGGTGCTGTAGGCTTGGGAGAAGTACCCAGTAACCCACTCCCAAATATGAATCCACCATTGAAAACCCTATGAACAGCAGAGAAGCACTAACAATAGTGTTTCGCCTGTTGTATGTAGGATTGCTGAGTTGGATACCGACATGATGGCACCTAACAACAGCAAGTACTGCTATGACAATTGGACAAAATAATAGAATACGAAAGCAACTCATAGGTCTGGACTATTTCAAAATAATTTTAACTAGTTCTATGTGTGTTTGCAGATAATATTACTTATTCAGGATGTTGACAAAAGTCTACAGTATGGCAGTATTTTCATAGGGGAAATACATGTTGTTGTTATTGTTGTTGTTAGGTGCCTTCAAGTTGGGTCTGACTCATAGTATCCCTTATTGGGTTTTCAATAGCTGATTGAGGGAAATACATAGGAGGGGCTAATTATCCTGGTCTTACATTCAGGATTTAAACAGGTTAAGTATGAGAGGATACCATTTGGGGCACTGATATAGCAATGGCAGAAGCCCAACACAAAGAAATATACCATGATTGGTGCACTGTGAGGCATTTCATATTGAAGAGATTTTTTTTTTGGCATTAGAAATAAAGGTTTTCAGGTTAAAAACTGCAAATGGATTCCCTCTGCACCAGGACAAATCAATCAGGAAGTATTCAATACCTGCGTTGCCTAAGTTGCTGCATATCCCTTGAATGATAAAACAATGTGGTCTCAATTAGGAGTTCTCAATAGATCTTGAATCTGTTTGCTGGTATGTTTCAGCCATAACTTTAAGTGTTCCTAATTACCCTTTCCTGCTTGTCCATTACTTTAGCATGTTCAACATTGAATCCTAAAATACCTCAGGAGGCATGTACCATTTTTTTGTGTGTGCTTGGCTCTGGTTGTGGTTCAAATTAAGATATGTCTCTTCTTGACCTTTGCTAGTATCTTCAAGCCATTATTTCTCTTATATATATTGTGTTTGCACCAGGGGGCAGGATGTTGAACTCTCCCTTATTAATCATTCTGTTGCTAGTTAATGTGTCTGCTTGGATTCACAGGAATGCTCAAGCTGGTCACAGTAGTGATGCAATGGCTTTCTGCAAATAATTTCAGACTCCCTGGGAAGGCATTGCCTGGCCTTACATGCCATCTGCCAAGCCATCTGCCCTGGATCCTAAATAGAACCACTAGTCCCTGCAAATTTATTAGATTTGCTATTTATTCAACAAACCTATTGAGTGCCTACTATGTGAAAGATGATCTAAAAGATGATATCAGGAAGAATTCTTTCTAAGGGAAGAGTCTGCACATTGGGAAAAATGTACATAAAGACTTTGTTCATGTTAAAATGTGTACCTACGCATGGGACACCATGGCACACACTTGTATTCCCAGTGACTCAGGAGGCTGAGGCAGGAAGATCATGAATTAGAGGCCAGAGGCAGCCTATGCAACTTAACAAGACTGTCTCAAAATAAAAAATAAAAAGGAGACTGGAGAGGTCTAGCTTAGTGGTGGAGTGCTTGCCTACTATGCATGAGGCCCTGAGTTCAATGATAGTGATATAGTGTTTTAAATTACCAGTGGGCAGTTAATTCTACTTGTCATAAAATGAATTCATGTGGCACTCTTCCAGTGTGTGAAGCTTTACCTATTACTCATCCTCGAATAAGCAGACACCCAGGGAGAAAAAGATAGTTAGGCTCAGCAGGGGAGAGTGAGAATCTTAAAAGAAGCAATGTTCTTTGTTACATGTGCAGTTGCTGGTAGTATTGTATGTTCTTCCTACTCCTATGTGCTAAGGTATCTTTCTACTGATTTTTTAAAAATCCCTGCCAGTATAAAAAATGAAGAAAATACCCTTGATGAACTCTTCACTATGTTAAGTATGTTTTCAACTGTGGTACTGATACAGTCTTATATTTATGGAACACTTACTATGTGTCAGATGTTGGGCCATATGACAGAAGTAATCTCATGTAATCTGTCACAGTAATTCCTTGACATAACCATTAGTATTCCTATGCACATGAGTAAAGGGAGGCTCAGAGAGATTTAATAATGCAGTAATTGGGGACCCAGCGAGAAGCAAATGACTTGTTCAAAAAGGACAATTTCCAAAGGTGGAAGCAGGGATAAAAGAGCCTAGGAAGGCAGGTAAAGTATGTGGAAAGGGCATACTATAATGTCAATAGGAATGTGCAGCCTCAGAGTGTCATTACCATACATGGATCCAAAAAGGAAAAGGGAGAGATGGATGTTCCTTGAGCTACATGCGGGCTTGGGGAAAGAAATGACACACTGAAGGAATTAAGACTGCAGATGAATGTGGGCAGTGGTAGGACCATAAGAAGTAAGGACATCGATACAGAAACAAATACCAAGAATCTTTCCTCCCTCTGCTCCCATCCTCCAGTCTCTTGTAGATTCTTCTCATTAGCCAGACCCACCTACTGAAGGCAGGCAACAGAGCCCAGGTAGTAATACTCTGAAAGTTAAGCATAGACAGGGGTGGAAACAGAGAATAACCAGCATAAGTATTTTGCCCAAATTCCCACAGCCTGTAAGAGACAGTGCCAACAGACTCTGAAACTGTTCTCTTCTACTTCAAAGATTATGTGGTATCTAACATGAAAAGTCTTTTTCCTATAAATCATATTAATAACCAGTTCAGAAATCACATTTTTCGTAGACCAAAATATAATTCCACATTATATAGTTTAATCAATGGAAGTATTTTGGCTCATAAAGAAAGTATTTCTATCAGCCAAGTGCAGTGGCGCTCGCCTGTAATCAATTCCAGTGACTTAAGAGGTGGAGGCAGGATTGCGAGAGGCAGCCGGTGTAACTTAATGAAACCCTGTCCCAAGAAAAACAAAAAGCCAAAAATTAGAGGAAAGTGTGGTTCAGTATTATGTGCACTTGCCTAGCACATGCATGTGCAAGGCCCTGTATTCAACCCTTAGTACTGAAAAAAGAAAAAACCGAAACAAAAGTTTTCTATCATTTAGAGCTACTCAAAGATTAGTGATAGAATAGTGAGATCCTCTAAGAAAGACATTCAAATCTGGTAGGCACTCAATAAGTATTTATAAATTACTATAGGATTGAATGAATGAATGAACATTTGCCATTTGCTATGGTCTGAATGTTTGAGTTCCCCAAATTCATATATTGAAATCCTAACCTGCATATTGATGGTATTATGGGGTGGGACCTTTGAGAGGTAAGTAGGTACTGAGGGCAGAATCCACATGAATAGGATTAGTGTTCTTATAAAAGGGGCCCAAGGGAGGTTTCCCAATTATTTCTGCTATATGAAGACAAAGCCACAAAGTGCCATCTATGAATAAGAAAGGGGGGTCCTTACCAGAGGATGAATCTGTCAATTCCCTGGGCTTGGACTTTTAAACCTCCAAAACTGTGGGAAACAAACTTCTGTTGTTTCTAAGTGATCTAATTTACTGTATTTTATAACAGTAGCCCAAGTGTGCTAAGACAATATTTATCAGGGCTCATAAGAAAGAAATTCCTGTTTCTAATAAGATTTTTAAAAGTTTTATCAACTCTCACTACTCCTTTGGGCTGGGGTTTAGCTCAGTTGGTAGAGTGCTGCTCTGTGCTCTCTGAGGCCCTGGATTCCATCCCCAGCACCACAGAAACCCAAGAAGGACCTGGCAGGCCACTCCCAAAACAATCTCAAAACAATCAGCCATTGAAAACTCTGTGCATAGCAGAGAAGCACTGACATAGTGCCAGGCATGGCACAGTGTAGGGGAGTGTGTCATTCCATTGTACATAGGGTGACTATGAGTCAGACCTGACTCAACTCTACCTAACAACTAAACACTCCTTTAAATTAATGATAAGATTCTGTGATTCCATAAGCATCCAATGGACCTGTAAGTTACAAATGAGGGATGTTTTCAGGAATTAGTTGTACAGGATACTTAAGCATATGCCTAGAAATAGTACATTCCTTGGGTTGGCGTAGGGGCAGGCACATGAAAGGTCCTGACTCTCTTAGGAATGCTTTCAGCTACTGGCCCCAGAGAAGCCTGAGTAAAGCAAATAGATGGGACATGCTCAAAGAGAGGTTGGAGGTGCTAAGGCCCTGGCAGTTGCCTGGCTCATGGCTGTACTTTAGCTGCTGCTATAGCCCCATTTTCAGGTTTCATGATTAAGTCATGAAGGAGGAAGTGGAGAGAACTGTGCCATGCAAGCAAAGCTTTCCCAGGAATCCTAGCCCAGGAATCTGGTTTTTTTGTCATGACAACCCAGAGGTGGTCAGGAAGGGGTGTTGAAAATGGAGATGGGTCAGCCAACAAGTGTCTGCCTCAGCTTTCCCAACAGTATCAACTGAAGAGCTGGTCCTGGGCAAGAGAAGCTTGCATCTACTGGTAAGGAAGGGAGACACCCAGCAGCCTTCTCAGAGCTTTACTTCAGGCCCTTCTGGGCCCACAGTGTTCCTTAACATTTCCTCTGCAGAGTAGAGGCCAGGAAGTACTAGCTCATTGCCACCTCTGTGATTGGTATTGCTGTGATGGGTATATGGGGGGCTTCTCTGAATGAGTTTTGAAAGTAAGTGCTGAACTTAAAATCAGCCTTACTTCCCTAATTGTGGAATCAAGAAGAATTATAGAGGCAAGAAGAACAATAACAAAGTCATGTCTGATTTAGAGGGGGAAATTGGATCTTATTTTAAATTCCAACCTGATGGGATTTCTGACATTCTGAATTTTGTTCAGCATCTGCTTTAACAGCTTTAGTGACAGGGAGCTTGTTACCTCACAGGATCAATGATACATTGTTAGAACAATGTTTAACACTTTGTATATTGAACTTTTAATTTTATTTAAGGGGCTATAGGCCTCTTAAATTTTAATTGTTAAATGAGGTATTTTTCTAGAGTTGTATTTATAAATCTTCTATTTCACATAATGACAAATAATAATTGAAAATTATCTTTCACATTCCCATTTTGGCCACTTCATCTTGTTTTCAAACTAGTTGTTTTTCAGTAAATCATATCCTTATATACTACTGGTCAATTGTCCCTTTCTTGAACTTTAAAAAAGTACTGGTGTTCAGAAGGAAGAGCACTCTATACAGGTGGTAAAAACATGGTCTCACTATGTTTATTTTTATACTGCTCTCCTTGAGGTTCCAGATCACATTAATTCATCATGTCCACATTCAGTTAGTATAAAGTCAGTTGCAGAGCCCTGTAGCCTTTCTGTAGATACTTTCCTTAAGGTCAATCCAACCCCTTAGTTATTTCATACTTGCTATGTTCTGGACAATGTGGGACATTTTTTTCAATGATCTTTAAACTCCTCAATTATTATCATCATCTATCACAGTGTTCTACTTGCCCATAGTTATACCATCAAACACATATAAATAGGCATTTTTGATAAGTAAGAGAACAAAGTTTGGAAAATTTTCATGAAATTCTATAAAAATTAACACACAAGTATTTTAGAAAGTTCTTCAAGATAGCTAATTAGACTCTTGAGATTAAATATGCTACTGACATGATTATGTATTTAAATAGAGAAAATCTGACATTCTTGGATGGATAAATGTTAAAAGAATTAGCCTA
>VMDO01026676.1:0-26357 GCA_007922755.1 Pedetes capensis | reverse complement strand
TGGAATCAACCAAAGTGCCCTTCAACAGAAGAATGGATAAAAAAACTATGGTATATATACACAATGGAATACTATTCAGCAATCAAGAAAAATGAAATAGGGTCATTTGCAGCAAAATGGATGGAATTAGAGAAAATTATTTTAAGTGAACAAACACAAGCTCAGAAAGAGAAACAACACATGTTCTCACTCATATGAGAGAGCTGACTCAAAGTTACAAGAAGGAAAAATCCCACTCAAAGGTCAGATCACATTAAAAGGGGGGGAGGGAAGATAAGAATGAAGTCAATATAAATGGACTAGAAATCGCATGTAATTGTTCTAACAAGATAGAAACAAAGACCACTACAGGAAAAGTTTCTATCTTAAACAGAAATGGAACCCAAGGACATATAGAAAAATACTATATAGTAAAAGATAGAGAAGACCTGGATGGGAAACTTAGATGGGAAGGGGGGAGGGGGAGAAACATAGAGGAGGGTAAGGGGTAACCTATATGAATAATGCTTATCAAATTGCATATATGAAAATTGTCACAATGAAAAGCATGTCAAAATGAATCACATTATGATGTACATTAAAAATTTCTAATAAAAAAAAGAAATCTTTTGCTACAGCTTTTCCTAGAGCAATGCGTCTTTTGATTTCTTGACTGCTACTTCCATAGGTGTTGATTATAGAGCCAAGCAAAGCAAAATCACAGTCAATCTCAGTCTTTTCTCCATTTATTGTGAAGTTTCATACTGACCCAGTTGTAAGGATTTTTGTTTTGTTGATGTTTAGTCGCAATCCATACTGAAGGCTATGATCTTTGATCTTCATGAGTAAATGTTTTAAATCCTCTTCACTTTCAGCAAGCAGAGTTGTGTCATCTGCATAACGCAGGTTGTTAATGAGTCTTCCTCCAATCCTGATGCCATGTTCTTCCTCATAAAGTCCATCTTCTCGGATTATTTGCTCAGCATATAAATTGAAGAGATATGGCGACACACCTTTCTCAACTTTAAACCAGGCAGTGTTTCCTTCTTCTATTGAACAACTGCCTAGTCTTTATTAATTGTTATGGTTTGAATATTAAATATCCCCCAAAGGTCAGGTGTTTGAAAATTGGGTCTCTACATGGTAGTGCTATCCTTGGAGGCTATGGAACTTTGGAAGGTACACTTTAGCTTTGCAGAAGTCAGTCATCGGGGGTCCACCTTTAGAGGTATTTTCTCCAGACCTCTGGTTCCTGAGATTCTCTGAAATCTGTTCCCAATCCACCAAGATGTGATGTGAGGTTCTGTGCCATGGGCCCTACTACCTGCTATTGCCATGCCCGCCCTGACACCACACCATATGCCTGCCCTGCCTCTTTTGATAGAATTTCTCTAGCCATGAGCTCCTAATAAATCTCATAAATTTATTTCTGTAAGTTTCTTTGGTCCACCTGCTGACTAAAATATTAACCAAAGGTAGAAAATACAAAAAGCTTACTTACCTCAATCATGGAAATACATTATGGAGTTCATAAACAAAGTATGCTTCCCAGAAAAGACACTCACTCCAAAAACTATCTCCTTGAGAATCATTCCTTTTGTTTTTATTTCTTCTGTAAGTGAAAATTTCTGAAGGTTATAAAACAACAGTATTGCTTGGGTAGTATTATCCAAGTAGTCTAAAAAAGAGCTGCTCTTCAGAAAACCCAACATCTCATTCATGTTTAAATAAGTTTACATGATAGCTCAGGTATGACAGGTGAATTTTTTTCTTAGTCAAATCTCACTTAGAAACTTCTTTGCATAATCATGTTCTGCCTCTCTTATTTGCTTCCTCTTAATTGGCTAAGGTACTCAGAATAGTCTGTATCATTTTGACTTCGGTCTTTCACAATATTCTAATAATAGAGAGCTTTTGTAGTTACAGATTTAAGAGATTAAGTTGAATGATTTTGAGTAAGTAAAAACAGAATGCTACTTAATGAAAGAATGAATTCACCTTCAGAAAAAGTTAGTAGTTCATATGGGAAAAGGAGAAGATTTAAAAAATCATGTATTCGCAAATCTAATCTGCACACTTTCAACAGTTTTAGTGGACTACAAAATCAGCTATGGATCAGAATTTTTACAGTTTTGCCAGAATCCAATCCATACTTGATTCTAATCTGTGTCTGATTTTGTAGCCCTCTAAAACTGTTGAAAGGGTGCAGAATAGATTTGAGAATATACACTATATATGGATAAAAATGAATCTGATTCAACTTCACCCAACAGTTGGGTGACTGACTCTGAGACAAGGGGAAGAGGCAGCTAAAACTGTAAAATGCGCATATCAGAATGGCAGGTATGGGATCTGTTTCATCATAATCCTCAGGTAACTGATATTTATACTAGAATCCATGGTAATAAAAAGTATAGGCATGAAGAGAGTTGAAATAACCACATGGAATATAGGATCTAAAGATATAGCCAGAAAAAACAAATGTATGGCCATATATCTGCAAAATTGCATATGAAATCTTACACAGAAGAAATGAACATACTTCTAGTAATTGAGATCTATCTTTTTATCTTAAAGAATGGGTCTTTATGAAAAGATCAGCATAGTAATAGCTGTCTCTCAGAGTTCATTATGGTGATATTATTTAAATATCTGGTGCATGGTTTTTCTTTTCCAGAATAAACTGAATCTCAGCTTGGAAGCAGGGCATTATATAATATGTCTCTCTTCTTTTTTCACATGTGTGTGTGTGTGTGTGTGTGTGTGTGTGTGTGTGTTTAAAATTGGCAGGAAATACTGTATTTTCTACTACATGCATCATGATGTTTTGAAGTGTATTAGTCAAATCTAGGTAATTAACAAGTGCGCCACCTGATATAGTTATCACTTTTCTGGTGATATCACAGCATTTGCTCTCTTTACATTTCTCAAGAACACAATATACCATGTATTTCATTAACTGTATCCACCATGCTATGTAATAGATCTCCTGATATTTATACCCCCAATCTATCTGTAAGTATCTCTTGTTTGACCAAAATCTTCCCAGTCACCCCCCTAGCCCTAGTTATCCCAGCCTCTGATAACTATCATTATACTCTTTTCTTCTACAAGATTGGCATTTTTAGATTCTACAGATGATTGAGACCATGAAGAATTTATTTTTTGTGCCTAGCTTATTTCACTTTATATGATGTCCTCCAGTTTCACCCAAGTTGTTGCGAAAAAAAATGGAATTTCAAATTTTAGAACTAAATACTATTCCATTGTGTGTATGTACCACATTTGTTTTAACTTTTATCAATTAATGGACACATAGGTTGTTTCAATTTTATGGCTACTGTGAATAATGCTGCAATGAACATGGGAGTGCACATATCTCTTTGGTATAACTGATTTCATTTCCTTTAGGTATGTACCCATTAGTGAGATTGCTGGAACATATGGTAACTCTATTTTTTATTCTTTCAAGCTTAGATTCATCTTCAATAATTCAAAATTTACTTATGGAATACTTATGTATAGAAAGCTACAATGAAAAGGCTCTAAACTAGAGATTTCTCTGCTTCATTTCAATAATGTGCACAAGTTCTCCAAAATTCTCATGGAGGGAAATAATTTCTAAGGCTGTCCATTAAATTTTGGTTTTACATGTCCATAAAATATTTGAATCTGTAATAGTTGTGCGTGAATGTACAATCACTTTGAGGAAGTTGGTCTTCAACACTTTTAATAAGAAAAAATATTAAGTTTCTGAATTCCTTTCAGAAAGTTATGATGCTTTTATTCTGTTATTGTCCTCTCTTCTTCTAAAGTGTAACACAGGATGGCAGGTTGTCTGTGAAGATCTGTGGTGTGTTGCACAAACCTTTCCCAGTATTAAAGATGAGACCACCGCAATAGCTAAACTTTGAATTTTGATATAAATTCATATAATTTCTCATATAATTCATTGGTATTTTATTAAACTAGAATCAAACTCTTCTCTCATTACTAAAGAAAGGGTTAAAGACTAGGATTCAGAGCCAGGGTGTCACCTTAAGTCAACTATCTAGCATCTGTGTGACATAGCTCAAGCTATACTTCCTCTGTTCATCAATTTTAAAATGAAGCTGAGTGGTAGGTGATAAATACACAATAATTTTAAAGATGATTGTAAATATTAAAAGAGGACCAGAATGAGGAATTCCTCTATAAAATAAAAAAACACCAAGCTATTATTGCTTTCATTTATTTGGTGACAGGTTTCTTTTTCAGTCAATTAGGTATGGATAATTGATGACTCAAATAGTCTATAGCAAGAAAATCATGAACCTAAGAAGAATTTATAATCACTCTTTCCTCTACCTATTTCATGGCTTATTTTACTCTAGCACTGATTTTCCTTGTAATGCACTACTGACATACTGTGATGCTTGAATTGTCTACTAAGTTGGTTTTCCTTTCTAAACTGGATGTCAGTAATCAACGAGCTGTGGAGGATGAGGCAGGAGGATAATTCTAAATCCAATGACACATAATAATTTATATTTATGAATTTACTACCTAAATTCAAGGAACATATTATTACAAAGATCAAACATAAGTGCCTACTGTCTTCAAGAGTAAACAAACATTTTTAACTCAATATGCTATAAAAATTTCATAGGGTTTTCAATGACTAGTTGTTTGGTGAGTGGTTTGTCAGGTCCTACTCTCTAGTCTGTCTTAGTCTGAAAACTCAGCTGAAGCCAGGCACAGTGGCGCATGCCTGTAATCCCAGCAGTTTGGGAGGCAGAGGCAGGAGGTCGCAAGTTCAAGACCAGAGACAGTCTGCTTAACTTAGTGAAACCCTGTCCCCCCCCCCAAAAAAAAGTAAAAAACATGGGCTAGAGGTAGCAGCTCGGTTGTCCAGCACTTGCAAAGCATGCAAGCACAAGACCTTGGGTTTGACCCCCAGTACCACAAAAAAATAATAATAATAATAAATAAAAAATTAAAAATTAAAAAAAACCCACCTCAGCTGAAACCTGTCCACCAGGGGTGACACTGCTGGTATCTGAGATACTGGTGGCATAGCTTTCAGCCTCATAGCAACATGCAAGCCCCCACATTATGGCAAACTGACAATGTGTGGGGAAAACAGATTGTTACTGTTATTGTTAGGTGCCATCCAGTCAGTGTATGACTCATAGCAACCCTCTGTACAACAGGCAAAACACTATTGTTGTGCTTCTCTGCTATTCATAAGGGTTCAATGGCTGATTATTTAGTTTTGGGAATGGGTTACTGGCTCCTCCTCCCAAGCCTACAGCACCCAGTGTTCCCAGATGGTCTTCCATCCAAGTTCCCAGATGGTCTCCCATCCAAGTACTAACTAGGTCCAACACTGCTTAGTTTCTGAGATCTGACAGGATTGGATGCCACAGGGGTACAGCTGCAGGCTTTATATATAGGAAGGACCTGGCAATTCACTCTCAAAAAATAATCAGCCATTGAAAACCCTACGAATAGCAGAGAAGCACTCATAATAATGTTTCATCTGTTGTACATAGGGTGGCTATGAGTCAGACACTGACTCAATGGTACCTAAAAACATATATATATGTATATATATATATATATATATATGTGTGTGTGTGTGTGTGTGTGTGTGTGTGTGTATACATATATATATATACATATATGTGTATATATTAAAAGAAGATTTATTGGATTGCATTAAGTGATAGAGTCTCGGTTGTGCAACAATGGTCTTCTGTGCTTAAGATGCAAAGAACCCAATAGCTGCTCATTCTAAATCTGGAAGCCTCAGCAACCCTCCTCTGACAGAGATTTAGACATTCCCTGGAAAGACATTGGTGTCAAGTCTGTGTTAAAAGGTGAAGAAGCTGGAATCTGGTATCTATGGGTGATGGCAAGAGAAATAGACACAGGTGCTTAGGAAGAAGAGTGGGGCTTTCAAGTGCTGGCTGGCTTTTCCTTTCTTCCCCTTTACTTCATCAGGGACCCCAGCCTACTGGATGATGCTGCCCAAACTCATGGCAGGTCTTTCTCCTCCAGTTACAGTTCTACCTGTCAATCATGTATTGGAAATGCCCTCACAGATGCACCCACATGAGAGTGCCCCAAGCCCCAAGCACTTGTGAGTTCAGTCAAGTTGACAATTAAGACTATTACAGTACTCAAATTTTAACTATTCAAATTTAAATATTAAATAGCCTTCAAAATGTAAATATTAAGTAACTTTAAATTCCAGTTTTTATATATATTCTTAATCTATAGCAAAATTTATGTAAATGATTTTGGTTTCAGAAAGACCTCAGAGTGTGCTATAACAAAAAATGAAAGGGGCTTTACTCCTTCATTAGTTTAATCAATAAATATTTTTAACTATCTGTTATGTGCCAGAAGTAACATAGTTCATGTCTTCATGGACCTCAGATCTGCAGAAACAGCAGACATAGACATAAACACAAACATAAATACAGATATAGACATAGATATATGTATAGATGGGAAAAGGATCTGGCAACCCACTCCCAAAAAAATAATTAGCCATTGAAAACCCTATGAATAGCAGAGAAGCATGACAATAGTGTTTCCTTTGTTGTATGTAGGGTCCCTATGTGTAAGATGCCAACTTGATGGCACCTAACAACATAGATATAGATATATCAGAAATTCAGATGAACAAACAAGTATAAATTGAGAACAACATAATAAAGCAGGAAAGTAACAGAGATCAATGATAGTTGAGGGCCTGAGGGAAGATGTACATAGACAAAGAATCAGATTTCTACTGGAGGAGGCAATATTTAGTTTGAGATTCAAAGACAGAAGTAGGCAGACATTGACATTACACAGGGAGAAGATTTCAGTGTGTAATACAATATATAAAGCTTGTAAGACAGGGAAATTATGAGCAGAAAGGTAGGACATAAGCAACCTAAATGGACTTATTACATTCACCAAAACAGAGAAGATAATAAAAAGTTTCCTAATAAAGAAAAGCCCGGGCTGGGATTTAGCTCAGTGGGTAGAGCGCTGCGCTGCAGTCTCTGAGGCCTGGAGTTCAATTCCCAGCACCGCAAAAATGGGAGAAGGGCCTGGCAATCCACTCCCAATGCAATCCCGAAACAGTCAGCCATTGAAAACCCTATGAGGGTCGCTATGAGTCGGATACCGACTCGACGGCACCTAACAACAACAACAACAACAACAATAAAGAAAAGCTCAGGTCCCAATGGGTTCATGGCAGAATTCTATCAAACCTACAAAGAAAAATTAATACCTATTCTCCTCAAACTGTTTCATAAATTGAAAAAGAAGGTACACTTCCAAATTCATTCTACAAAACCAATGTTATTCTGATACCAAATCAGACAAGGACTCTTCAAAGAAATAAAATTATAGAACAATTTATCTGATGAACACTAATGCAAAAATCCTCCACAAAATTCTGGCAAACCAAATTCAGTGACACAGAAAAAAAATCATACACCGTGATCAGTTAGTCTTCATTCCACAGATGCAAGGATGGTACAACATATGAAAATCAATTAATATAACTCAACATATCAAGAGATTTGCAGACAGAAACCACATGATTATCTCTATTGATGCTGAGAGATCTTTTAAAAAGTTCAACACCCTTTCATGTTTAATGTACTCAAGAAACTGGGCATAGAAGAAACATATCAAGGTGATAAAGGCCGTCTACTTGACTTGATGGCACTTCACAACAACAACAATGACAAACACACACCAAACATTAAATGAGGAAATGCTGAAACCATTCCCTCTAAGAGCAGGAACAAGACAAGGATGTCCAGTATTTTTCTTAATATTCGATATTGTGATTGAAGTCCTAGACAGCTATCAAGCAAGAGAAATAAATTAAAGGAATACAGATAGGAAAAGCAGAGATCCAATTATCCTTATGAACAGACAACATGATTCTTTACTAAAAGACCCTAAAATTCCACTTAAAAATATGTAGAGCTAACTAGTTCTTTCAGCAAAGTAGCAGGATGCAAAATTAACACTCAAAATCAGTAGCTTTCCTTTACAACAATAGTGATCAGGAAAAGAAGGAAATCAAGAAAGCAACCCCATTCACAATAGCATACCAAAAAAAGAAAATGCAAATATTTGGGAGTCAACCTAAGCAAAGACACTAAAGAACTTTACAAGGAAAACTTCAAAACATTAAATAAAGAAACAGCAGCAGATACTAGAAGATAGAATGACCTCCCTTGCTCATGGATCATGAGAATTAATACTGTGAAAATGGCTATACTACCAAAAGCAATTTACAGATTTAATGCAATTCTCATTAAAATTCCAAAGATAGATCTTGCAGAAATAGAAAAAACAATCCTAAAATGAATATGGAAGTACAAAAGACCATGTATAGACAAAACAATCCTTAACAACAAAAATAGTGCAGGAGGGATCACAATGACTGACTTCAAAATTATATTACAGGGCAACAGTAGCTTAAAAAGTTTGGTACTTACACAAAAATAGGTTTGAAGATCAATGGAACAGAACTGAAGACCCACAGATACACCTACACAATTACAGTTATTTGATTTTTGACAAAGGGCTAAGGACATTCAATGGAGAAAAGATAGCTTCTTCAACAAATGGTGCTTGAAAAACTGGATATCCATGTGCAGAAGACTGAAAATAGACCCATATTTCTCAGTCTGTATGGCAGTCCACTCAAAATGGATCAGAGACCTCAACATTAAACTTGAAACCTTAAAGGTACTAGAAGCAAAGATAGAAAATATAGTTCAATACATAGACATAGGCAAGTATTTCCTCAACAAGACTCCAATTGCCCAGGAAACTGCACCAAGAATTGACAAAGGGGATTATATGAAGATAAAAAGATTCTGTACAGCAAAGGAAATGAGTAATGAGAGAGCCCATAGAATGGGAGAAAGTCTTTACAACCTACACATCTGAGAGAGGATTGATTTATAGAATACACAAAGAACCTAAGAAAGCAAATACTAAGATAACAAATAACCCAATAAATAAATGGGCAATGGAAATGAACAGGAAATTCTCAAATGAAACACTATGAATGGCCAATAAACATATGAAAAAATGCTCAATATTCCTAGTCATTAGGGAAAGGAAAATCAAAACAACACTGAGATTCCATCTCACTCCAATAGGAATGGCCAAAACTAACAAAATAAATAATAACAAATGCTGGTGAGGATACAGAGAAAAGTGAACCCTTTTACACTGCTGGTGGAACTATACATTAGTTCAGCCACTTTGGAAATTGATATGGAAGTACCCTAGAAAACTAAGACCTAGCTATACCATACCTGGAAATTTACTCAAAGGAAGGTAAATCATCATACCACTGGAACACCTGCACTTCCATATTTAATACAGCACTATTCACAATTACAAGGGTATGGAATCAATTAAGATATCCATCAACTGAGGAATGGAGAGAAAAACTGTGAGATATATATGTATGCATATATATATACATGAATATTACTCAGCCATAAAGAAGAATGAAATAATGTCATTTGCAGCAAAATTGATGGTACTAGAGAACATCATCTTAAGTGAGCTAACCCAGTTCCCTAAAAAGAAATACCATATATTCTCACTTATATTTGGGAGTTAAATCTAACTTAAAACAAACAAGCAAAAAAAACTATAGAGATGAAAATATATAAAAATGAACATTCATATATATCTAAGAAGGGAAAACATTTAAAAAGTTGAAATAATGAGGAGGGGTCAGTAGGTGGTTGCAGAGGTTGGGTAAGAAGGAAGAGGAAGCAGAAATAAAGGTTAGGGGAGAAGGAGAGGAAAATCTCAAAATATATGATGCAACTATATCAATACATGTGAAACATGGTTCTGTAAAACATATACATTGATGAATGTGTAAGCAAAAGTAATATTATAGTTACATAATGAATACATCAAAAATCTTAGTACTTTGTACCCCACCAACACTTATAAATAAATTTTTAAAAAGAAGAAAGGAAGTGTAGCCAACAATAAGATAAAAAGAAAAGAAATAAGAAAAAGAAAAATATGGAAATGAAAATCTTGATAAATCCAATAAATTATAAAGAGGAAAGTATCACCAATAGACTAGATTAAGCAGAAGAAAAAATACCAGTAACTAATGACGTAGTTAAGGAATTATTACATTCAGATAGCAATAAAGAAAAATAAGCAATCATGACCAAAACTTCTAAGAACTTTAGAATGTGATCAAGAAATCAAACCTAAGAATCCATGGGTTAGAAAAATGAGCTGAGATAAAAACTAAGGACACATAAAATCTATTCAATGAAAGCATAGCAGAAAATTTTCTATATCTAGGGAAATGAATAGATATTCAAGTACATGAAATATTCAGAAACCCAAATAGACATGAACAGAAAAGAATCTCTCCACATCACATTATAGTTAGATGGCCAAGAATAAAGAAAGAAAGAATATTGAGTGCTGACACAGAAAATTACCAATTTACGTACAAAGGCAAACTCATCAGAATGACATCAAAACTCTCAGCAGAAACCCCAACATCTACGAAAGCATGGAATGATATATTTCAAACACTGACAGTAAATAACTGCCAACCAAGATTACTATTTTCAACAAATTTAGCCTTTAAAAATGAATGAAGAAATAAAGATCTTCCAAGATAAATACAGTCTAAAGCAATTCATGTCTGCTAAGTCTTGCAGAAGATACTTAAAGGAATCCCACACAGAGACAAAGAAGAAAGACAGACACAATCACAAGACCTTTGGGAAAAAATTTCCACAAGAGGAATAGATGAACAAATGAGATTTAAGAAAGAATTAAGCATATTCAACTTCCTAAACCCAGAAAACACGAAGATAAATAAGGGAGAAAGAAAAGAACAGATGGTACTCAAATCAAGCACAAAAAAAAAAAATAATTCCATGAATTAGCAAACAATAACCCTAAATAAAGTGGACCTAATCGTCCAATTTAAAGATGCATACTAGCTGATTGAATTAGAAAATATCCAACTACCCAGACATGGTGGCATACAGCCTGGAATCCCAGCGACTCAGGATTTAGAGGCAGGAGGAATGCAAGTTCAAGCCAGAGGCAGTCTGTGTAATTTAGTGAGTCCTTGTCTCAAAAAGAAAAAAAAAATGGGCTGAGGATGCAGCTCAGTGGTACAGCACTTGCAAAGCATGCAAGCGTGAGACCCTGGGTTCAACCCCCAGTACCACAAAGAAGAAGAAGAAGGAGGAGGAGGAGGAGAAGGAGAAGGAGGAGAAGGAGGAGGAGGAGGAGGAGGAGGAGGAGGAGAAGAAGAAGAAGAAGAAGAAGAAGAAGAAGAAGAAGAAGAAGAAGAAGAGAAAAGATCCAACTGTTTGTTGTCTACAAGAAACATCTTACTGTCAAAGACACAAAGACTGAAAGTGCAAGGATGGAATATGATATACCAATGAAATTGACTCCAGGAGCAAGCTGGAGTAGGTACTTGTACCTAACAAAATAGATTTCAAGCCAAAAAATAGTGAGAAAAGATAAATAATATCACTGCATGCTAATAAGGGGAAAATATATATCAAGAAGATATAATGCTTATGAAAATATGTGTACTGACTTTTGGTGCACTCGAGTTTGTCAAATAAATGCATCTGGACATAAAGGGACAGATAAATCCAAGTACATTAATAATGGGAAATTTCAGTACCTCAATTATCAATAGACAGATGATCCAAACAAAAACTACTACAGGAACTTCACAGTTAAATTTCACCATAGAGCAGATGGATTTAACAGATATTTATAGAATATTCTATCTAAAAATTATGAAATACACATTCTTCTTAGCATCTCATGGAACTTGCTTCAAAATAAGTCACAAAAAATGAAATAATTTAGCTGGGCTCAGAGGCACATGCCTGTAATCTCAGTAGCTCAGAAGGTGGAGGCAGGAAGATAGCATATTCAAGGCCAAATGCAGCCTGAAGAACTTAACAAGGCCCTATCTCAAAATAAAATGTTAAAGATGGGCTCGGGGTGAAACTCAGTGGTAGAGCACTTGCAAAGCATACATGAGGCCCTGGGTCCAATACCTAGCACCACAAAAAAAGAAAGAAAGTAAAAAAGAGAAAGAAAAAGAAAGAAAAGAAAGAAAAAGGAAGGAAGGAAGGAAGATAAAGAATTTATTGCATTTTTATCAGATCATCATGGAATTAAATTAGAAATTAATAGCATGAGATAGTGCTGAAAATACACAAGCATATGCACTTTTGAATGATCAGAGGATCATTATACAAATCAGAGGAGAGCAATTAAAAATTTCCTAGAATCAAATAAAAATGAAAACACCACCTACCAGAAGCTGTGGGATACAAGAAAGGCAGTTCTAACAGAGAAGTTTATAGGCATGAAAGTCTACATTAAAAAATCAGAATGATGTCAAATAAATAACCTAATGATGTACCCCAAGGTTTTAGAAAAGGAAGAACAAACCAAACCCAAAATTGCTGGGTGCTCTCAAGTTGTTAGGTGCTATCAATTTGTGTCCAACTCATATTACCCTTCACGGGGTTTTCAATGGCTGATTGTTTTGAGATTGCCTTGGGTGTGGATTGTCATGTCCTTCTCCCATTTTTGCTGTGCTGGGAATTGAACCTGGGACCTCAGAGATTGCAGAGCAGTGTTCTACTAACTGAGCTAAATCCCAGCTCAAGCCCAAAATTAGTAGGAGAGAAATAATAAAGATCAGTGCTGAAATTAATAAAATGGAAACCAAAATAATTACTTATGCAGTCAATGAAACAAAGTATTGTTTCTTTGAAAAGATGAACATGATTGACAAATCCCTAGCCAAGCTAACCAAAAAAAAAGAAGATCCAAGTTATTAAAATTACAGATGAAAACAAGATATTGCAAAGATACGACTGTAATCTAAGTGGTGGAGTATTTTCTAATACATTGTAAAAACTACAAGAAATGGATAAATTTCTAGACACATATGACCTAGCAAAATTAAATAAAGAAGATATAAAAAGTATGAATAGACATATAATAAGCAATAAGATTGAAACAATAATAGTCTCCCAACAAATAAATTCCCAGGATTTGTCAGATTCTCTACTGAATTCTATCAGACCTTTAAAGAAGAACTACTAGTAATGATCCTCAAACTGTTACATAAAATAAAAACAAGAACATGCTTCCAAACCAGATAAGGACAAAATAAAAACAATCTATGGACCGATTTCCTTAATGAACACAGACACAAAAATCCTCAATAAAATTTTTCCAAACTGAATTAAACTACACATTAAAAGGGCTGGGATTTAGCTCAGTTGGTAGAGCGCTGCACTGCAGTCTCTGAGGTCCCGAGTTCGATTCCCAGCACCACAAAAACGGGAGAAGGACGTGGCAGCCTACTCCCAAGGCAATCCCGAAACAATCAGCCATTGAAAACCCTATGACGGTCGCTATGAGTCGGACACGACTTGACAGCACCTAACAATAACAACAACACATTAAAAAGATTATATATCATACTCAAGCTTGCTTCATATACGAATGTAAGGCTGGTTCAACATATGCAAATTAATACACATTACATACCCCTAAATAGAATCTAGGACAAAAATCACATAATTGTTTCAATGTTGTTGTTGTTAAGTACCATCGAGTCGAGTCTGACTCATAGCGACCCTCATAGGGTTTTCAATGGCTGACTGTTTTGAAATTGCCTTGGGAGTGGGTTGCCAAGTCCTTCTCCCATTTTGCAGTGCTGGGAATCGTACTCGGGACCTCAGAGACTGCAGAGCAGTGCTCTACTAATTGAGTTAAATCCCAGCCCATTGTTTCAATAGATGCAGAAAAATCCTTCAACAAAATTCAACACAAAAAGTCCCAGAGACACCAGGGATAAAATAAACACACCACAACATAATAATAGCTATATATGATAAACTGATAATGAACATTATACGAATGGAAAACTGAAAGCATTTCCTCTAAAATCAGTAATAAGACAGGGACGTCCACTCTCCCCAATCTTATTCAATATAGTGATTGAATTCTTGCCAGAGCAATAAGGCAAGGGAAAGAAATAAAATAAATATAAATAGAAAATGAAGAAGTCAAATTATATGCTTACAAATGCTATGATCCTATAATTAAAAGACTCCACTAGGAGACTCTTAAATCTGAAAAGCACTTTCAGCAAAAAAGCAGTATAGAAAATCAACATGCAAAAATCAATAGCATTACTAGACACAATAACAAACTCTCTGAAAAAGAAGTCAGAAAAACAATCCCATTCACAAAAGTCTTAAAAAAGAGTAGAAAAATAAAACAAGACTTAACAAAAGATGTTTAAAAAAACTCTACAATAAAAAATATAGGCGGAGTCATGAAAGAGTAAGTCTGAATCTAAATCCTTCTATCTCATGCTGTATAAAAATCAACTCAAAATGTGTCAAAGATCTTAATGTATGACTACGGCTTGGAACTATAGGCAGAAAACAGGGAATCTCTTCAAGGTATAGGCATAAGTAATGATTTCCTGTGTAGGACTCCAAAAGCTCAGGAAAAATAGCAAGAATTGACAAATGAGATTGTATTAAATTTAAAAGCTTCTTAACAGCAATCATGAGTAAAGAGACAGCATAAAGAATGAGATAAAATCTGTTCCAGCTGTTCACTCAGCAGGGGATTAATATATATTATACATAAAGAATTAAAAAAGATAAAAATGAAAAGAGCAAATAATCTAGTCATAATTGGATGCACTGAACAGAGAATGCTCAAATGAAGAAATACAAATGGCCAAAAAATGTTCCACATCTTTAGACATCGGGGAACTGTAAATCAAAACTGCATTGAAGGCTAGGTGCAATGGCTCATATCTGTAATCCCAGCAACTCATGAGGAGCCAATAGGATCACAGGTTCAGGCCAAAGGCAGCCTACAGTGCAACTTAGTAAAGCCCTGCCCCAAGATAAAAAATTTAAAAATGAACTGAGGGTGCAGCCCAGTGACAGAGTGTAGGGAATATTATGGGATAGCCCCAGGGGTTAAAGAGGAAGCATGATTGAGATAGGGGTTTATTTAGCCCACTTGGATGCCCTGTTATCTAATTGGTTATATCCCACCCTCATCTTGCCTCCTGATTGGTAATCAAGGATCTTCCCTTGATTGCCTAAGGATTGACATCTGGTTTCACTCTTTATTTGAATGTCACTCCTAAATTGGTAGCACCTAGCCCCTCAGGCCTCCACCTGATTGTCCTCTTGAGGCAGTTAAGTTACCCAAGCACTACATAAATAAAACTCACTCTTCATGTGAGGCTGCTGATGGTGATGCTGACAGCTGCTGGCTGCTTGCTTCCTGTTGGGGTTGCTTGTTGCCAGTCTGTTCTGCCACATCATCACATACAGGACATACCATCGCCAGGTTTTTGGCCACCCCATCGCCAGATCAAGAGAGGTCTGCCTGCCATCACAGAGTCCATCCCATCGCCATTGGAGCCATGCCGTACCAGCGCACAGACCTGCCGCCCAACCACCATGGAGGTTGAACTCGCCGGACCAAGAGAGAAGTCCGCCTGTCCTCGCAGAAGTTACTCCATCGCTGGGTGGAGACGGAGAACATCAGGAACCAACAGCAGCGGAGAAGCAGCCAGCCTTCGTGGGGCACATCTGGAGGGCCCCGGCCCACAGCTGAAGATGAAGAGGCTCCGGACCCAGCACCGGAGGCAGAGCTGCCAACACTCAAGAGGCGTGACTCTTCTGCTATCCTGAAGGGCAGGCTTGAGGGCTTTATCTCTTCAATAGGAGATGTACAATAAAACCTGTACCAAAGGCATCCCGGAGCCCAAAGCTGTCCTTGATTCCGTCGGCCACGCCGTGCTTTGCCAGTCTCCCAGCTGTTGGGGTTTGGGCACCCCCACAACAGCGAACTTCCAAAGTTACAAAGTATGTGTGAAGACCTGAGTTCAACCCCTAAGTACCACAAACACACACACACACACACACACACACACACACACACACACACACACACACCACAAAACCCTATATTGAGATTCTGTCTGACAGGGGTAACCCTGTCAGAGTGGCTACCATCAAGACAACAAAAGACAATAAACATTGACTGGCAGGGTACAGGGAAAAGAAACCCTTATACACTGCTGGTAGGTATGTAAATTAGAGCAGCCTCTATGGAAATCAGTATGGAGCTTCCTCAAAAAATTAAAAATAGAACTTTCATATGATCCATCTATACTACTTCTGGGAATATAATATATCCAAAAGAATCAAAGTCAGTTTACTATAGAGATATCTGCCATGTTTATTGCTGCCCTATTCATAATAGCCAGGTTATGATATCAGCCTAGATGCCCATCAATGGATGAATAAATAAATGAAATGTGATATATTGAGAGAATGGAGTTTTATTCAGCCATAAAAATTTATGAAATTATGTAACTCTCAGCAAAATGGATGGAACTTGCAATAAATATGTTAAGTGAAATAAGAGTCTTGTAAAGACAAGTATCATATGTTTTCTCTCATATGTGAAATCTAGTAGGGAAAAAGTACATGAAAGTAAAAGGAGGAAAATTAAGGACATGAAAGGGAAAAGGGAGGAAGGGGAGGGAGAATAAGAAAGGTAATAGAGGAGGAATATGATCAAAGTACATTATATGCATGTATGAAAATGTCATAATAAAACCCCTTACTTTGTACAATTGAAAAAGTCAATTATGAAATAAGTAACCACAAAAATAATTTAAAACATAAAACAAATTAAATAATCTTTCAGCCTCAAAATGAATAAAAGACGAATCAGAGATGAAAAAGGGGAACACATACAGTTTTATCCACCAATTTGGCTGCCCATTACTGTGGGCCATCTTTATTTCTCTCATTTATTATTTACAATAACTTTTAAAGAAACCTATTTTCATACTGAATTTATACATGAGAAAAATAAGATTTATTTACTCTACAGTTAGGAAATGGAAAAGTTGTGATTTGTTCCTGTGTTTACATGCAAATGCATGATGCAGTATTATTATAGCCCACTGCCTTTGAGTAGATATAAAAATTGAGTTGGGCCATGAATAGTATCTCTATTCCCACCACCATTTTGAAGCATAATGGAGTTGCACAATGTTCAATTGTGGGTATTTATGATACTTCATTATATTTAGTTATCTGTATGCATGTACCAATTACTTCTTCTGCAGTGCTGGGAATTAAACCCAGAGTCTTTTGCATGCAAGCACTCTACCACTAAGCTACCACCCCAGAAATGCCTCACTGTATTTTGAGCTTACCAAAGTCATGGGTCCTAACTTAATTTTGCATTGTTCAAAACTAGACTAAGTCCTTGTAAATATTTGTTGATCAATAAACATTAGCTGGATAAAGGCATGAATGCATGGATTAATCAATGAATTAATGAAAAATATGATGCTTTCTAGGTTATTAGCATAATATCAAATAAGAAAAGTTCCACATGTTATTTTCTATAAGGCATTATATGTTCTTGGGGTACATTATTCTAATTGGAAAAGGCAAAAACAGAACATATGAGCCTAGGTGAGAAATAGAAGACAGAATAGCTATAGAGACTTATTAAGGGATGTCAGGTGCAGAGATGACAGTAGGTTGCAGAAAAGACAAGACAGTGGCCATGACAATTATCTAGGTACTATAATTTTGATCCTGTAAACATTGGAAAAGGTAGACAGCTATACTGATCCACAGTTACAGTTCTATACAGTAGATATGAGAGTCATGGAAGGAGTCAAAAAATCTGACAGCAGTGGTAAAATAATAGTTGAAAAAATGAACCATTGGATCCAGACTAATTAAGAAAAAAATGAAGCCTGGAAAGGAGAAAATTTGAGGAGAAGTAAAGTTTAAGGAAATAACAATAGCATGACAAGAGGCTACAGTCAGGGAATAGGGGTCAGGATTTCAAAGTAGAAGTCTCTTACATGTGATTACAAGTTTGAGTGTGGACATAGATTGCTAACATCAACTAAATGAAGCCAGTAGAAGTGAAAAAGACTAAGAAGTCAAGGGGGGCAATGCTAACTATGTAACTACTCAAGTAATCTAAGATGGTGATGAAATTTATAAAAGTCCTAAAATTTTAAAATGTTCTAAAATTTTACTCAAAAAATAAGTGGTAGAAGGCCTGTAAATGACAGTGATCAAGAGGAACAGGGGGTGATATTTCTGAATTACATAAACTTCAAGGATTGGTGATTTCTACAAGAATTTCTAAAGGAGTATTCATAAAAGATGGCACTGAGGATCTATGATAATGATAAAGCAGACCTGTAAGAACCAATTGAGTTGAAATGTGTTCTTTGGGTCAGCTATTAACAAGGTTCTTGAGTTCCTAAATCTTTATTGGAAATTGTGTTAAGGACTCAAGGAAAAGGTGTTCATAACAACAACAAAATTAAAAACAAAAAACCCACTAAGTCATTTACAGAAGCCTAAAAGTACATATATGTGTTTTTTGAGAAAATTTGGAAGGGAAATGAGTCACTTTTGTGCCTATTTCTGTTTGAATAGCACCAGGTTTCATTGTTGGAGTGATTAGAGATAATTATGAAAGGTTGGAATAAACTACAGTCTGTCTTATAAATGAACAAGATGACCACATCATTAAAAGCCATAAAGATATATATATATATATATATATATATATATATATATATATATATATAAATCATTAATAGAAATACATAAAAACACTATTAAGAACAGAGAATGGAAGTGTTCATTAAACCTTAATGCCAAAAGAGAGGATAAGAAGGGAGGGTAGGAATGCTACATGTACCATTTATGCTGAGTCTCATCCTAAGTATTTTCAAGATTTAAAAGAAGGAGCCAACCATGTAGATGATTGTGAGACTCCTGTATCAGAAAAGGTGTCTGGAACCATATTTTGAAGAATACTACATAGGTGTTATTTTTAATTATCCCTAGAGAAAATTCTGGAAGGTGATAATAGGGTACTGAGAGATATTAATGAGGAAATATAGACTGAAGTTCATCTCTGAGCATGTTAACCTCTGAAGCAACTGGGAGGAAGTGACTTTTGAGGGGACACTAAAGTGAAGAACAGGGGCTGGGATTTAGCTCAGTTGGTAGAGCGCTGCGCTGCAGTCTCTGAGGTCCCGAGTTCAATTCCCAGCACCGCAAAAATGGGAGAAGGGCCTGGCAATCCACTCCCAAGGCAATCCCGAAACAGTCAGCCATTGAAAACCCTATGAGGGTCGCTATGAGTCGGATACCAACTTGATGGCACCTACCAAGCAACCAACCAAAGTGAAGAACAGTGTCAAAAGGACATTGAAAATATTTAGAAAATAACTAATCAAAACCAAAATTAAGCAGAGGAAAGAGAGGATTCAAGAATTACTTGAGATACATAATGCAGATGCTTTGGGAAAGAGCTCTCAGGAGGACCTCCATTTCTTTCAGTTGTAAGTGTATCTCCAACTAGATGGTAATGGCACTGATCCAGGTAAGAGAGTTCACATAAGAAATAAATTCTTCAAGGCCAGGATGCAAATGTCAAATCAGACCACATGGATAAAGTAAAATAGTGTCAACAAGGATATTCAATATATATTTGTGCCACACACTTAGACAACTGATAAGCCTACATAAAATTTAAGAGCATAGCCTGACTTCCTGACAGCTCATGCTTCTGTTTTCTAGTTTTCAAAGTGGCAAGTGAAATGAGCTGTTCTCTATCTTGCCTTTTATATAACATAAATCAGAAGTTGCAGTATGTCAATGGCGTTCTGAAAAACACGGACAGAAAGGAGCTCCTCCTTCCATCTTCCTCCTCCCCAATTGTTTGCCTAAGGCATGGGACTGACCAACATTTCCACAGCACTGTCAAGGTCTCCTTCACTGTCATGTGATGGAGACGGCTGTGCTCCTCCAACAAAAGCAAAATGGCAGCATTTAAATGACCTGACACATCAGATCTCCTCAGCAGTTCTGTAAAAGTAACACATTAATTAGGAGATAAACAAGGTGTTGTCACTCTGACAAAATTTTAAAAGACCATGTAAGAGAAATCTCCTAAAATTACTTCCCATCAATACAACCAGGGCCTGACATTTTCCAGAGAAAAGGATAATATATTTCACGATCTTATCACTGTTTCTTTTTACATCTTTCTAAAGAACACTTTCTTGATTAGTGACCTGATTTTGTAGAGTATCTTAGTACTTGGGTCTCCCTTGAAATAGGAATGTTAGGCAAGACCTGAAGGTACTGTTATCCCAGCAGTGATTTTTGTATTTGTGAATTTAGAGCTGTCTTTAAACACATCCTTTTCCCTTATTTTTAGTACTAGTTTGAGTCCTCATGACTCCAACTCTTTCCTTCCTTTATTTCCTACACATCATGCCCAGATTTAATTTTATATCTATCATTTGATCATCCAAAATGCAACAGAGGACTTTGCCTTCCTCTAGGATGCATCCTTCTTAGTGGTTTGAATATAGTGTCCCCAAATGGTTGTGTGCTTTGCCATTCGGTCCCCAGCTGGTGGTGCTCCCCTAGGGGGTTATGAAACTTTGGGAGGCGACTGTAGATTGGCAGAAATGAGTCACTTTGGTTGGTCTTATGGAAGTTTTACCTGGGCACTGTAGGTCTACTCTCTCTGTTTGTGGTCTGCCATGCTGTGAGGTTGTCAGACACAGACCCTGTCACCACCACTGCCATGCCTGCCTTGCTGCCATTATAGTCTGATGTTCCAATAAACCTCTTTCTAATTAACCTCTTATTTGGGTTGATTTTATTGCTACAGCTAATAAATACAATCTTCACCCTTTGTTTGACCTCAAGATGGCCTACCATCATGAGAGACTATGGCACCACAGATTGCTAGCCTGAGAAAAAAATCAAACATCACAATTCAAAGTATTATTTCTATGAATGCATGTCACTTTTGCATCACCATAAAGTCTAAATATCACAGGTTGAACCATCACAAAGTGAAGACTCTCTGTACTGTTAACTAGAGTTTCCTAAATTTATAAGAATGGTTCCAAGATCCTATCTCAAACCTTCTGAATTAAGTCTTTATCAGCACATCAAGGCCAAGAAAAAAAAATCAAGATTATGAAAGAAGAAACATAGCTTTCATCATTTATAGATATCAGTGTTTCTGCGGGAAACTATAAAAGGATTTATATACCAACAGCTGGCATTTAATAAGAGAGATTAGCAAGATTCACATGAGATCAAAATGCAGATATGACTTTCATTTCTCTATAACAAACAGAATACGGATTTTAAAAGTAGCTATCATTTGAGTTAATGTAAAAATATGAAGTATTCAAGGATATGCTTTCTGTGGAGAGCACTGGACACTATTGAACTAGTTTACTTGGTTTTACCATAGCAAAACATATGGGCTGGGTGGCTTATAAAACAGCAATGAACTTGGGAATCAGAGGAAGGAGGATCACGAGTTTGAGGCCAGAGGCAGCCTGCATAACTTAATAAGACCCTGACTCAACATAAAAAATTTAAAAAGTGGGCTAGTGGTGTAGCTCAATGGTGGGATGCTTCAAAGTATGTATGAGGCCCTGGGTTCAGCCCCGGAAGTACCTCAAAACAAAAACAAAAACAAACATCAATGTATACTTGTGGAAGCTAGAAAGTCCAAGATCAAGTTTTTGGCGAGGTAAGTTTCATTTTGAGGATTCTTTTGGCCTGTAGGTGGCCATGTTTTTAAAGTGTGTTCACATGACTACTCTGGGCTGAGAGAGAGAGAGAGAGAGAGAGAGAGAGAGAGAGGGAGAGGTTCAAAGAGATATTGAGAGAGAGTGAGGGAGAGAGATCTTTTTCTTTTCTTATGAAGTCACCAAAGCCTATGAGATTAGGACAACAACCTTATAACTTCATTTAACCTTAATTCCTTCCTACATGCCTTATGCCTGCAGCTGTAGCCCTGTGGTGTCGGATCCCCTCAGATCTCGGAAGCTAAGCAGGGTTGGGCCTGTTTAGTACTTGGATGGGAGACAGCCTGGGAACACCAGGAGCTGTATGCTTGGGAGACAGACCTGGTAACCCACTCTCAAATATCAATCTGCCATTGAAAACCTTATGAGTAGCAGAAGAAGCACTGACAATAGTGCTTCTACCTGTCCTACATAGGGTCCGACTTGATGACACCTAACAACAACAACATGCCTTATGTCCAAATAAAGCGAATTTGTGGTTAAAGTTACAACACATGGATTGAAGAGGGGGATACAATTCAATCCACAAAATAGCCAAAACAGAGCTTATAAAAATGAAAGAAATGTTCCAGGTTCATTGTCATGAAAACTCAATAATGTATAAATGTAAAGTATCTCCAAATTCATCAGTGGATTACTTGTACTCCAAATAAAACTCCCAACAAGACTTTTGTTTGTGTGTTTAATGTAGCCTTAAAAAACTGATTCTATAATTCTATGTTATGAAATTATACTTACATATATTTCATATGTATATTATGAGTCTATAACTTAAATGAAAATATAAATGGTCTAGAATAACCTTGACAGTACTGATGAATAACAAGACAAAAATCTGTAAAATTATATTAATTGAACATTATGATATCATATAGGGATAGATGAATAGATATGCAACAGAACATGTAGCCCAGCAATAGACCCAACAATATGAACACTTGTTATAAAACACAAGTGATTTTGCAGATAGAAGGAAAACAGAGCTCTTTATTAATTAGTATCAGGAGAATCAAGTAGATAATTATAAGGGAAAATGTATGAAAAAAATAAGTATCATATCTCACAAAATACATCAAAAATTAATAATAATACAGTGAAATTGAAGACGTAAATTGTGAAAGGGATATTTATCTTCATTTTCTTGGAAATGTGAAGATTTCTTCTCAAAAATGAAAGGACTAGTACATTGAAATATATTGGATTTAATTGTACATATAATTGAAATATATGCACAATTGAAATATATCAAATTGATGATTTCTATTTATAAAAATGAAAGTCAACTTGTGAAAAGACAAAATACCAGGTAGAAGGTTTTTGCACAACATATAATGAACAGAAGACAAGTGTCCAGAATATATATTGAACTCCTTTCAACTGGTAAGAAAATGACAGTGCTAAAATTGAAAAGAACAAAATATTTGAACAGATATAACAGAAAAGAAGACATACAAGAAGAAATGTTTATTAATAAACATAAGAAAATGTGATCCATTGCATTACTGATCAAAGAAATATTAACTAAACCCAATGTAATAGCATTTTGCATCCTCCAGATTAGCAAACATTGAAAAAGCAAATGATAACAAGCCTGGCAGGACACACAGAACAAGAGTAAATATCAAGTGTTGTAGGAAAGTCTAAACTGATAAACCCCTAGCAGAGAAATGAATGTCTTATAACTGAAATTCTGTACTAAATACAATCCCTAGAGAAACTAGTGGACATGCATGGTAAAAGCAGCATACTTAACAGGGGCTATTAGCACCAGATTTTCTTGCTGGGCTGGGATTTAACTCAGTTGGTAGAGCGCTACTCTGCAGTCTCTGAGGCCCCGAGTTCGATTCCCAGCACCACCAAAAAAAAAAAAAAAATGGAGAAGGATGTGGCAATCCACTCCTGAAGCAATCCCGAAAAAACAATCAGCCTTTGAAAACCCTATGAGGGTCGCTATGAGTTGGACACAACTTGATGGCACCTAACTACAACAACAACATTAGCACCAGATTTTGTTGCTCCTTGGCTTGAAGAAAGCTTAAAGCTGATTCCTACCCACTACCCCCATCTTGGAAGTTGGTTCTTGAGAGGTTCCCCAGTGGAAACTTTTGACTTATACTGCTTCATTGTGGTAGTGCATTTCCCCTGGCTGGATATTAACACATATACATACAACCAAAAGATAATGAAAACAAAATCTTCAGCTTCTACATCTATGGGTACAAATCTAGTCTCTTTCTTGAAGTTGCAATATCCATAGCAAGAGATAATCTAGGCTGAGGCTCCCTATAAAATGATCCAGGATTGATCTTGTTTGTCTAGAATGCCCATGTATGGACTACAGGGAAGAAACACATCACACCAATTGTTCCTAGGGCAGCAACTTTTAGGTTTCTTTGGAATGGACTAAACTCTAGTGTATGTTCACCCCAGGACTAAATGCAAATTTTCTATTTGATTCTACTGATGACTAACTAGGCTTAAGAGGAAAAAGTCCCCTTCATTCCCACAGAGCTATGCAAACATGGAGTGGAGAGGAAATATATCTCAATATTCTAGTTCTCTCCCCTCTCCCCACATCCCTGCTCTCTCTCATGCTCTTGCAGCTCTGTTCAAAGAAGTTCTGTCCCAGTATCTCCCTGATTAACACCTTTATACCTATTAAATAGGTGTTTTACAAAGACATTTTTGTTTCCTTTTCATTGTCTGATATATATATTTTTTTTTATCTTTTCCCTTTTTTTTTTTTTTTTTTTGCAGTCATGGGAGTTGAACCCAGGATCTAGCACTTACATGCTTTGCAAGTGCTGGACCACTGAGGTGCACCCAGCCCTTTGTTTTTTTTGTTTTTTGTTTTTGTTTTTTGTACTTTTTTGAGACAGGGTCTCACTAAGTTATGCAGACTGCCTCTGGTCTCGAACTTGCAATCCTCCTGCTTCTGCCTCCTGAGCCACTGGGATTACAGATGTGCACCACCGGGCCAGACTTGTCTGCTCTATCTTTTGTTAGCTATTGTTAGGTGCCCTGGCATTGGGTCCAACTCATAGCAACCCTCCTGGGGTTTTCAATGGCTCATTGTTTCAGGATTGCTTTGGATGTGGATTGCCACATCTTTCTCCTGTTACTGTGGTGCTGGGGATCAAACCCAGGTCCTCAGAGAGTGAGGAGCAGCACTCTACTAACTGAGCTAAACTCCAGCCCACTGTATCTTTTAGTATGCATGCATTTTTTCCACTTATTTTGTTCTTCATCTATTGAGACCTTAGCAGAAAATGAGTCACATTCTGACAACTTGTCACAAACATTTTCAGCCAATCTGTACCATACCTCGACACATAAATCCTTCCCTTTCTGAATTTTTCCAGAGTTGCATGTGTTATTTTTTATTGGCTTTACCTCCTGGTAACCCTTGGCTTTGTTGTTGTTCCTAGATGTCCTGAAATCAGGTCTAACACATAGTGACCCTATGTACGACAGAACGAAACACTCCTTGACATTGTGCCATGCCCAGCACTATGTCAGTGCTTCTCGACTATTCATGGGGTTTTTGTTGGCTGGTTGCTTCAGGAATGGGCTACCAGGTCCTTCTACCAAGCCTATAGTACCTGGTATTCCCAAGTGATCTCCCATCCAAGTACTAACCAGGTGCAGCCCTGCTTAGCTTCCGAAATCTGAGCAGATTGGATTCCAGGATGGTATAACTATAAAAACCTTGGCAGACAGAAGGATAACAAAAGACCTAAAGCAGTTACACTCATCTTTCTGTTTTCTTTCATAGTTGACTTGCATCTGCTGCCCACTATGTTTTCTTCTGCACAACTCTTTATCTTCATGGGACTATGCCTTCAGGATCCACTTACTGCTTTTTAGGCTAGCAGAAGAGAAAAATTAGCCTAATAAACAGCATAATCAGAAGACAAAAAATAATAATTCTTATATTTTCCCATGGCATCTAGTAAAGTGATTTGGTCAAGTTTATTTAATAAATAAATAAAATAATAAATAGAATAAAAAATTTTAACAGGTAAGATGAAAATATGTTTTCGGAGTTATATATTACAAACTATTGAAATGGTATACTCTGCCATATATTTATGTGACAGCTAAGTGATTATCAAAGCAATGCAAAAAAAAACTCAGTCATTTTATTATTCAGGTTTTATGATTGTGTGTGTGTATGATGAGTTCCTAGTATTATCAGAAATTTTCAATTATTGATTCATCTAAGATAGAGAATTATAGACCCATCTGCCTTATGAATCTAGATGCAAAAATATTCAATAAAATTCTGGCAAACAGAATACAACAGCATAAAAAAAAGATTATTCATCATGACCAAGTGGGATTTATACCACAGATGCAAGGCTAGTTTAACATACGGAAATTAATTAACGTAATCCAACATATCAAGAAACTAACAAACAAAAACCACATGATCATCTCAATTGATGCTGAAAAGGCCTTCAATAAAGTGCAACACCTTTTCATGATAAAAACACTGGAAAAAATAGGTATAACAGGCAAATACCTTAATTTCATAAAAGCCATTTACGACAAACCTACAGCCAACATTATATTAAATGGA
>VMDO01026675.1:0-26371 GCA_007922755.1 Pedetes capensis | reverse complement strand
ACACACACACACACACACATACATACATACATATACATACACACACACACATATACATACATACATACATACATATATATGCTTGGACCTTAAAAATAAAAGAATGGTAGCACATTGGAATCACATCTATATCCAGTTGGGCTAATTCCCAACTTTGATAAAGGATTAACCAAAGCACATGAGGAGCCGTGTAAAGAACTCTGGGAAAATGGGTTGTTTGCAAATCAGCAGGTCACATGACAAATGCTCTACAGTAACAAACGCACAAAGGTTGACAATCCCTGAGAGCTATTCCTCCAAAAAATGACAGTGATGTAAGGACACGCGTCCCTTCAGTCTTATGTATAAATGAAAATTTGCTACTTAACGAGTATGATATTTAAAAGGGAATCGCTGCCCTGTAGAACAAAACACACTCACTTGAGAAACTTGCTTTAAAATATTAGCCTCTGATGCAATCATTACAAAATATGTGTATTCCTCTGCAAAGAAAACAGAATGTCTTTTTGGAAAGGGCACTCGTGCATAGAACAAATCTTCAGAGTTCAAAATACAAATGAGGATCCTTCCCGACCCTACGGACACCGTGGAAAAGGGCATGTTTTCCACCCCTGCAGAGTTATAACTTCTTAACAGCTAACATACTGTATGATCTCAGAAGAAAGAAAAGTGCATTTTTATAATATTCTATAATTCAGAAAATCACATTCATTTAGATGATCTTCTCTTTTTCAGGAAGTCTACCGTGGTGGGGAATTGTCATAAGGCACAGACGAGGGAAGGCCAGAAGTCTGAAAGTGTTGGACTGAGGCTACAGAAAGAAAGACTTTCCTGTCGGAAAAAAAATAAATCTGATACACAGTCCAACACTGGTACGTATCAAGCATACTTGCTTACACAAGGCTAACGACATAAGTTTCTGATTAAGTCAGTAGACTTCACACACCTATGGGCCGTGTTTATAAGAGCTGTACAAGTTAAATTGTTAGAGAACAAATCCATTTTGTTTGACTCAGTGTGTCGCCTTCTTGTCTAGGCATGGGTGGAAAAATGGATACCAAGACTGTAATCCTTTTGGAATAAAATCTTTGAAAGCCAACGTGATTGCCACTGTAGACTGTTTAATCTAGCGATATTGTATTTCATTTCTGTTTTTGGAGAGGTCTGTTGCTTTAACCATACTGGGTCTGACTCTGTGCTTATCTCAACTGTTTAGATAAGACTTATTTGACATGGGCAGGTGACAAAATCTAGGGTGTGGAATGAGAGAGGTAGAAAAAGAGGCTGGGGTGTCCTAGATGGTGTTTACTTTAAGCATAGTGTATAGAGGAGCAAACAATTTCAAACAACGCACCATTCTCTGTGTAAAACATCTACTGTCTGTTGAATGTTTTCCGTAAACCAGCGCTGCAAAATGTCCTTTATTGGGCATAGCAGGCTTCACCTTCGTGCTTAGGTAAACATTTACACTCTTGTAAAAGCAAGCTTAGCGAGTTCCCCTGAAAATCGGACCCCGCCTCTGGGATCGCATATTGCCGCGGTTTCCCTAACACATGTTCTCAAAGAGGAGCAGCATGAAGTTCTGGGTTGAATGTTAGCATACAGATTGTTCCAGAAGTACAGAATCCTACCAGGAATTTGAAACATCTGATGCCAACGTAACTTCCACACTGATAACATTCATTCTCTCAGTCCAGTCTGACGCAAACATGCCTCACTTTGAAAGAAACTCAAAACAGAAGATTTTGCATTTATAAACACAATAATTTTAATCACAGTTTTAAAGACAAAAGATCTCTCTTTATAAAAGTTCATCCAAACACACTAAGAGTCAGGTTCTTGCCAGGTGCGGTGGCGTACGCCTGTCATCCCACTGACTCAGGAGGTGGAGGCAGGAGGATCACAAGTTCCAGGCCAGAGGCAACCTGTGTAACTTACCTGAGACCCTGACTCAAAAATTCAGCTTCTTTAGTATATTTGTTATTTGAGGTGCCATCGAGTCAGAGCCAACTCATGGCGACCCTAAGTACGGCAGAACAAAGCACGACCCAGCACTGTGCCATGCACACGATCTTTTCATGTTTGAGCCCACTGTTGCAGCCATTATGTTTCTGCTCATTTTGAGTCCTGCCACATCAGCAAAAGGAGGTCCCAGGGCCTTTACTCCATTCCTATCATCAGTAAGATTTACTCCACTGTGAGGAGGCAACTCTTCCCCAGTCATCTCTAGAATGCCTTCCAGCCCAGTGGGGACTCATTTTCTGGCACTGCTTTTGACAGTGCTTCTCTGCTATTCACCGGGTTTTCAATGGCTAATTGTCTCAGGAGTGGGCTGCCGGGTCCTTCTCCCTGGTCTGTCTAAGTCTGGAAGCTCAGCTGAAACCTGTCCACCACGGGTGGCCCTGCCAGTATCTGAAGTACTGGTGGCATAGCTTTCAGCATCACGGCAACACGCAATCCCCCACAGCACGATGCCCTGACAGACACATGGGGTTGACCCCTTATATTTATCCAAAACACATCTCCAAGTTTAGTCCCCCACGATTACTCTCTCTGGGCACACACGCTGGTCCTTTAATGCTCTAGGACATTGCTACCTCAGGACCCTTGCACTTGACCGTTCCTTCCGAAGAGATGCTTTGTTTAGGTATTTATGGGGTCCCTTTCCTCAAACTCTTCAGAGGCCACTTCTGACTCCTCCATCCCCTCTCCTTCTAGGATCCTCACCTCCATTTCCTTCCTTTGTCCCCCTCTATCCACTTACTGCCATTTGATAGGCCACACATTCTGCTGGGTTTTTTAAATTATTGTTTTGCCCTCTACTGGAGTGCCAGCTCCAGAGCCCGTGGGCTTTCATCTCTTCATTTTCATTTCTGCAGCCTAGCATCACTAATAGAGCGTGGCACAACATAGGCGCACAGTAAGTATTTGAGTGGCTGAACAATGAAGCGCTGAAGGGATAAAGGGAAGAAGCAAAGCGGTGGTAACGAAGTCGCAGCTTCCGACAGGCAGCTGTCAATGCTGACATCTTTCTCTGTGGGGCCGTCAGGGGCCAACGTGCCCAACAGCAAAACCAGGCACTCTTACAACACCCTACCGTTCGGATGACAATGCTTTACTGAGGTGGTCTTGGGCTTTGAATGTCTTCTTCGCCTAATCCTTGTAACTGGTACAGAAGTCTGCCACGGAGAGGCGCCCGCTCCTCAGTGGCTTTCCCATGTGACAAGGCCTCGCTGAGTGTCACCTGTGTCACGAACTGAGAGAGAAGATGCGGCAGGTAGCGGTAACAGAAGGCATGTTGACGCAAATCCTCCAAGACGTCACCTCCAAGACATCCAGCCAGGGGCCGCCTGCCTAGCAGCTCTTTCTCAGCGCCTCCGTCCCTCCCTTTCTCCCCCACCTCCCCGTCTCCCCCTGTGCAGCAGGGTGCACAGAAGCACAACCAGACCTCTTCGCTTAGCCCCCGCAGCCTCTGGCCAAGACGCTGGCTTTGTAACTAAGAACCACGGAGGAAGAGCGAGCACGCTCCATCTGTCCCGCTTCAGTCACTGATCCTGTCACCTACACTGGCCCAGCTCAGAGCCAGACCTGACTCCAGACCACCCGTGTTTAAGCCACAGCCTCGCTGCTTGCTGGCTGAGGTTCTCATGCAGTTCCGTGCCTGTGTCTTTATCCCTAATGGGGCGATGATAAGTGCACAGCATGGTCGCAGGCCTGCACAGTCACGACAGCAGGTGCAATCGCACGCCTTTCTGTTTGGAACCATGACAAGATAACATCAACAGGGCCCTGCAGATAATCTACTCTAAAATCTCACTCAATTCGGAAGTTCTCTTTACAGCTCAACTCGTAAAGACCTTATGCCATCATTACCAATGCTGGGAAGATTTCTTCCTAAATTCCCCCGTTTCCTCAAATGACCCTGTTATTATTCCTTGGTGGCTCAAACGTAGGGGAGAAAACTTCACCTTTGTACTCCATCACAGAAGTGACAAGAGTCATGCAAGGGACTGGGAATTTAAGGGTTTTCCCCTTGTCTTTCTTTACAATTTATTTTCTTATCCACTTGTCTACAATAATCTGGCTAAAACTTAATTTTAAGGGCTGGGCATGTAGCTCAGTGGTAATATGTGCAAGGCCACTTTGGTCCCTGTTATTAGGTTCCTTTGAGTCGGTATCTGACTCATAGCGACCCTATGTACAACAGGCGAAACATTATTGTCATTACTTCTCTGTTATTCATAGGGTTTTCAGTGGCTGATTGTTTTGGGGGGAGTGGGTTGCCAGGTCCATCTCCTAAGCCTACAGCACCTGGTATTCCCAGGCAGTCTCCCATCCAAGGACTAAACAGGCCCGACCCTGCTTAGCTTCCGAGATCTAACGGGATCAGACGCCACAGGGCTATAGCTGCAGGCATCTTTGGTCCCTAGTACTACGATAAATAAGCAAATAAATATTTAAAAACTTTAGTAATTTTAAAAAGTATTCATAGGCATTTGGCTTTTAAAAATGCTACTGGGGAGCTGGGCACAGTGGCGCACACCTGTAATCCCAGCAATTCAGGAGGCAGAGGCAGGAGGATTGCAAGTTTGAGACCAGAGGCAGTCTGTGTAATTTAGCAAGACCCTCTCTCAAAAAGTTAAAAAATGGGCTGGGGGTGCAGCTCAGTGGTCCAGCACTTACAAAGCATGCAAGTGCAAGGCCCTGGGTTCAACCTCCAGTACCAAGGGGAAAAAAAAAAAAAGCTACTGGGAAAGTAGAGGTTTTGCATTTGTATTTGTCACTGTCATAAAGTATTATTGCTTCAGCTCCGCCAGAAGATAACATGCCAATGAGTAACCCTGGTGTCTTACTGTTTTATCTGCTGTCTCAGTACATTATGCTTCAGGTAACAGCGGTGGCTAGACTTCTAGACTTCCAGAATGCACCTCATAGGAGCAGGACCTGTGTAGCTCAGTAAGGGAAAGGCAGAGAGTGCCAGCCATGCCAGTGCGGAGGCGCCTGCCTGTCATCCCAGCAACTCAGGAGGCAGAGGCAGGAGGATCGTGAGTTCAAGGCCAGAGGCAGCCTGCACAATTTAGCAAGACTTTGTCTCAAAATGAAAAATAAAAAAATGGGCTGGGGTGCAGCCCAGTGATAGAGCACTTGCAAAGCAAATGTATGCATGAGGCCCTGGGTTCAAACCCCCAATACTGTGTAAAAAATAATATAAAGAAAGTGCCAATTGCTTCTTGCTCTCCTCCAGCACCGTCAGACCCTCCCTTCATCTGACGGGTGAAGGTGGTCAGAAAGCATCTTGAGAGTGGGGAAGCGCTTGTCAAAACACACGGAGCTTTAAAGAAACGGATTTTGAAATACAGACATCCCTCAAAGGGGCCTCTCCCTCTCCCTCAGATCAGAATCCAAATCCCATGCTTCTCAAGGACCACGCAAAGGAGTATTTCTGCAGAGATTCACGCCTTCACACACAGTTGCTCAAGAGTCAAAGGCGGTATGATAGATTCTGGGCTCCCACTAAGGTCTCCGCACTCAGATTTGAGCTCTGCCTCCGAGCGTGCCCCATCTATCTGTGCCAGGGATACAGTTTACAGAGGTCAGTGCCCTGAGCTGCGGGGGGTGCTGACTCTAGGCTCCCAGCAACTTCTACTGGAGGACATAAAGCTGGTAAAAACCAGCACGCAAATATATACATGATCCAGAATTTATATATTAAATGCACTGGACAGAAAGAAAGACTATATTCACAGCTTTAATCCAGCCCCAAGCTCCAGGTCCCATCTCTCCAAAAAGTCCAACTGTGGGACAGTGTCATAAAAATATAAGCTAAGCATGCACTCAGGTGTTTGCTAAACTTACCATAAAGAATTATAATCTCTCGTTTTACCTTGATGTAATAATCTATGAGTGACTTACAATGATGTATAAAATATTCCTTTTTATATTAAAAACCTAGGTAATGAACTTGTTCTTAAATTAAAGCATATTCTGATAATGCCTTCTGAAAGGAGGTTTTAGTGAAGACGTACCCTCTCAAATGCACTTTTCTCCACCACCAGGCTACAGTTGACGAAAAGGTTCCACTGGCTCATGGCAGCCCAATTTCTTCTCAAATTTCGAAGTCTTAGGGACTTTACATTTCAACCAAGACCATTCGCTCAACCTTCCGACAGCATATCCTATACTTTTAATGTCTCAATAAATATAATAAATAGGTCTTAAAATTCTATGTCTCATTTGAAGAAAACACTTAAATGTGTTAAAAAAAAAATGGGTGGGAGTGGAGCAATTTCTAGGTAAGCCTTATAAACTTGGGTTTCGTAAAGAAACCAGACCCTGGAAAACCTTGCGGGAAGAAAACACAGCATTGCCCACCCTGAACCCAAGTTTTGGGAACGTTACAAAAATAAATGATTACAGATAAATGTTCTTATGGTAATTAATAGGCAAGTGAAAGAAACAAAACTTGTTGTCTCCCAGAATGAAACCAGAAACTCTACCAAAAAACGGCCTGTGGTTTGTAATCTGCAACTTGTTTGGTAGAAATTTTCAGATGGAAAAAAACATTATTCAGTGGCAGCCCAGCAGGGTGAGAAGAATTTGCAGGTGGGCAGGATATCTAAACACACGTGAGAAGTCACCATAAGATGATCCTTCCGCGTCCCTAGGATTCAGAAAGGCTACTTCCGGATTTTTTTAAAGTGTTCTTATACTTACACTCACAGCTAGAAACTAGATCAAGTGTGAGGAAAAATCAAACGTCAAAGGAGGAGACAGAAGTGTCTGCGTCACTACTGAGGCTGCTGGTGTCCCACAATGCAAATCCTCTCCAGCAAAGCCAAACTCCGTCAGACTGTCCCCTTCACTTGTCACCCAGAGCCCAGAGTGAAGCACGTGAAGTGAGGGTGACTCACACTGTAGAGCGTGTTTAAGAAACCACACAATTCTAGGAACTCCCAGCCTTTCCAGTTTCCAAAACAAATTGCTCTCCTTACAGATAAAACAGCCTAGAGATAGAGCTGAGCTCGACTTCTAAGAGGGACTAATATAAATAATTCTCGTATTTATCTTCATTCAGAAAACACAGACGGGGGTCACCCCGCACTAGATGCAGCATTTCGTTAACACTGACCAAAAGCCCAAACTGCAGAACTCAGATGTGTTCTCCTTGAACTGAAGCTGCCATTTCTTCCTGCTTATCTCTCTCCCAGGCTCCATCAGAGGCAGCTGTTGGGTTCTACTCCCCCCTCTGCCCCATGGCAAAGGCGTGTGGTAAGACACACTCAGGGTCATCAAAGAAGAAGAAAATCTAAGCTCTCTCTCCCACTGGCGGCTCAGGCCTTAAGCTGCAGACACAGCTACAGCCCACACAAGACAGATAAGGAGAACTCACCTTCCCATGGTACACCGGGCATGTATTATTGTTGTTAGATACCCTCAAGTCAGTGTCTGACTCATAGCGAACCTATGTACAACAGGGGAAACACTGTTGTCAGTGCTTCGCTGCTATTCACAGAGTTTTCAGTGGCTGATTGTTTTTTGGGTGTGGGTTGCCGGGTCCTTCCCCCAAGCCCACAGCACCTGGTGTTCCCAGGGGATCTCCCATCCAAGGACTAACCAGGCCGGACTCTGTTTAACTTCTGAGATCTGATGGGATCAGATGCGACAGTGGTGTGGCTACAGGAGGGCATGTATTAAGCATTGTTAAAAGCACTGCTAACCACTGTTAAAATCAATAGTGATGTTAATACCAAGTGTTGTTCTTGTTGTTGTTTTGTAAGCACTCCTTCCAATGTTTATCCTCCTGTAAATAATCCCAGATATTGGGGGATGGGACAATTTGACTCCCTAATGAGCAGCTCTTTCGCTCTCCCTTGGTACCCAAGTTTTGAGTAAAGGACCCTCACTCAAGAAGCCAACTGAACCACCCTTACACCAGCACTGGTGGTTTTGAACACTTTACAGATGCCTTGACGAAGCCACATGACAAACGCCACTACAGCACAACTCCAGCCCCTGAAGGCACAGCTCCAGCCATGGCTGTTTTAGTTTGTGATTTGTGCCAGAATTTTTTGCTATCACAAGCCTCAGCAAACTGTAGATGACCTTGTGACCAACCCAAGCCAGAGAGGAGGGTCACTTCCCCTGGTGGTCCAGCAGAGGGAGTACTGTCACTGGTGCAAAATGCACTATGCTATCACTGGTGCAAACACAGACCTTCATTTGCATGTGAGGTTTGCAGAGATGGGTGCAAACACTCCTTCTCTGGCTATATGAGAAGACTGTTTGGCTCACTTAGTGAGTTAACTGGGACACACCCTCTTGTGCTGCCCCCTGGTGTTGCAACATTAGGCCCAATAAAAGGCTTCTCTAGTCTTTTCAGTGACAGTGGCCATAGCAATAACAGGCAGCTGAATAATTTGAGAGAGCAACCAGACAGGAAAGAGGGGTGGCAGAACAGAGAGAAGGCTATAAAGAGCCAGAGAAGAGAAACTGCAGGTACTGATCACTGGAAGAGTTCCAGAGAGCTGTTGGGCTTTTACGACCGAAGGTCTCAGACACCCTAGGCCCAAGATCTGCAATATTGGCTGCTGCCTAGAACTGAAAAATCCGATACCTAGTCCTACCTATGGGCTGCAACGCCAGCTGCTGTCAAGGACTGAGGAATCCCAATCTCCTGAGCCTACATAAAAGCTATAGCATTTATGGGCTTAGGAGTCTCAGACTCCTGGGCATCCATGAAAGCTGTAACACTTAGAGGGCTAAGGAATCTGAACCTCCTTGGCTTAGATAAGAGCCGTAACACCAGAAGGCGCCCTGCTGGTGATGTTCTTACCTACCTCCTATCAGTGTTTGCTGCTGTCAAACGCTCGGGGATACAGACAGTGTCGACACCAGCACGTGAAGAGCTCCTCCGTGACTACCCCTGATTTCTATCCAGCTAGAGCAATAAGACCCCAGCCAGATGACCAGCAACATACCAACACAGCTCATTTCCTGGTAAATGTAGGAAGGGGAGTCCTGACGTGATCAAGTGTTCACTATAGGAAGAGCTGTGTGTTTACAGCGAGCACTCCCTTATCAGGTCTTCATATTAAAAGGGAAACTGAGGGATAACATCGAGTGATTTGTCCACGTTTACTCAGCTAGTCAGCCATTGGTAAAACTGGGATTCAAATCTATCTTAGTCCACTCAGGTTGCCATGACGAAATGCCAGAGACTGAGTGGCTGAAACAAAAGAGATTTGCTTTCGCGTAGTTCTGAAGGTTGGGCATGGCACAATGTGGAGGAGTGTTTAGTTCTGCTGTACACAGAGTCGCTCTGAGTCGGACCCAGCTCTATGGCACCTAACAGCAATAATAAGCTATGCAGGCTGCTTCTGGCCTTGAACGTGTGATCTTCTCTTTAGCCTCCCTTCAGTCTCCTGAGTCACTGGGATTACAGGTGTATGACGCCATGCCTGGCTTAGGATGATGTATTAGAATATGACAGATACTTGATTTAGAAATATCTATGCTGACTGTAGGTAAAGCACAATCCTGCAAAAATAATAGAAAAGAATAGGCTTGATACTGCCAGGGGGACTGTAAATTAATTCAGCCACTTTGGAAATAAATGTAGCAGTACCTTAGAAAACTAAAAATAAAACTACCACATGACCCAGCTATACCACGTCTAGGAATATGCCCAAAGGAAGCTAAGTCATCCTACCACAGGAACACCTGCACTTCCAGGTTTATTGTAATGCTTTTCACAATTGCAAGGGTATGGAATCATCAACCCAGATGTCCATCAACAGAGAACTAGATCTAAAAATCGTGGTATATGTACACAATGGAATATTACTCAGCAGTAAAGAAGAATGAAATTCTGTCATTTGCAGCAAAACGGATGGAACTGAATAACACCATTTTAAGCACAATAATACAGACCACAAAAGAGAAACCACATTTTCACTCATATGTAGGAGCCAAGTCTACCTTAAAGGAAATGCATATATATATATATATATATATATATATATATATATGCACACACACACACACACATACATATACATATATATGTGTGTGTATGTATACACACAATGTAGAGGGGTAAAGACAGAAAAAATGCAAAATACAGGATGCAACTCTGGGAAAAAAGGAAAGAAAAAATCAGGGTGTAACCCATGGTTACATACGGCTGTCATGACATGTTAATTAAAAAAAAATTTTTTTTTGGCTTTTTTTGGCTTACTTTGTTCTCTAAAATGTTTAAGGAGATGGAAGTTTAAGCAATACTTGAGAGATGCATCATGGATGCATTAATTGACATTACTCTGTATCCTACTAATGTATAAAAAAATACTACTAATAAAAAAAACTTTAAAAAAGCCAGATCTGGTTAATGAAGAGATCCAGGTATAAATTCAGTCAGCTCCACTAACAAGCCACGTGACACTGATAAAGATACCAGACCACTAACATTTCTTAGCTTGCTCTTCTATAAAACATCTCTGGAGGTCTGGATAAATTCTGTGGCTGCTTCTATACCCAAAATCAGTGATCTTTATGCCTCTTTGGATTCCTTGGTGGAGGCACGTCTTGAGAGAAGCAAAGTTTATTCATGAGGCCACAAGGGATTCCCACGTAGAAGCCCCGGCTCCAGGCGGTACACTGAGGCAGAGCAGGACTTTCTCCATGGAAAGGCACAATCGCTCACTTCTCCAGATTGGAAGACGGCTGTTTCTTAGGAGATGGGAGTGTAGGGTTTAAAGAGACTCCAGCAATCACCGCGCAGTCTAACGGGATAGAACTCAGGCGTGATTCTATGTGACCCTTCAACTACCGACGTTCACGCCATGTCACTGTTCCCGTACCATGTTACAAGCAAGCAAATTTTCAATGAACTCTCCCTGGCTGTATCAAAGACACAGATGTCAGGAAGGTTCCTTTGCTCATGAGGTTCTCGTTATTAGCTCAACCCGAGCCGACTGTTTGACTGAAGGAAAAGACCAGAACATTATTTTCAGATTTCATCCTATGACTTAAGCGGGCTACATCTGCCAGCTGCAGAGACACCAAGTACTGCTTGGCGCCAGGCTTAGCGTTCTGTTCTGTGACTCTCTCCCCAAATGTGGCAGCTTGAGGAAGTCTCTTCGCCATCAAAACGATTTAATAAAAACTTCAATTATGATGAAGACTTACTCATCAATTGATGGGACATACCACGCTCAGACTACTTGGGAGTTATTCCACACAGTGTTTCAGGCCTAACAAAAAGAATCCGCATTCACAAAGGGGTAAGCCAGAAAGCCAGTTAAATGTTTTCATGATTTATAAGGTCTGGGTTATACTTCAAGCCATATTTCCTTAATAGGTAAACTGGCATTCCATGGGATAACTCAATCTGCTTTAAATCTATGCTAGGGCTCTGGGCAGCATAAAGGACAGTCAGTATATAAATTTAACTCCTCTCTTCACCTTTGGGCAGCATAAATAGAAGGCCCTGGCATACGAATTCCTGTCAAATATACAGCAGAATTCAAATACAAAAATATTGACACTAAAGCCATTTAGAAAATGTCATGAATCACCCGAATTCCAAACACAGAAAAAACCTCAAATGTTGAAAACGTAAGGTACAACAACCATGCAAAGGAAAGAACAAAAGGCCATGATACCAGTGCTTCTGTGTGTCTAGACACTGTCGGTGTGAGTAAGAATGATCCGAAGTCATCGGTGGTGGTTATCAGAAAACACAACTGAATCTCTCTGTGGCATAAAAGCCCAGGGGGTCACTCTAGAGTCATCCCAAATACCTGGAAGAAGAGGGAGCAGTTTTCTAAACTTCAGAGTTACTGTGCCTGTAGGCATAGCCCTGTGGCACCCAGTCCCATCAGATCTCGGCACCTAAGCAGGGTGGTCCTTGGATGGGAGACCACCTGGGAACACCAGGTGCTGTAGGCTTGGGAGAAGGACCCGGCAATCCACTCCCAAAAATCAACCCACCATTGAGAACCCTATGAACAGCAGAGAAGCACTGACAATAGTGTTTTGCCCGTTGTACGTAGGGTCACTATGAGTTGGACACGGACTCAACAGCACCTAACAACAACAAGAGTTACGGTATAATGAAGCTGCTTTCATCTTCTAGCATCTCACAGTGTCGTAGGACTGAGAGAACCTGTACCTTCTCTCCTCCAGGGCTTTCAAGGCATCTGAGACAAACAGTCACTGAGCCTCTCACAAACTGGTAAGTTCATCCCGAAACACGCCGCCTCTAATCATAAGGACACTCTCAAAACAGCCATTGGAACAGGCGTCCCTATGCCTCTCACGCTGGTCGACGCTGAGTGGTAGAGAATGTTAGGTCTCCTTCACACAGCTCACGAAACCCCTGAGAGCAAAAGCTCAACCCACTGCTCTCTCCTGTGGCCCATGTCCTCCGGGTGTTGTCAAGGCTGGGACACACCCCACTGTGTGGCTCACCCCAGAATGTCTCCGTCATTCTTTGAGCACGGCTTGAAGAAGAAAATGCTTTGGGTATGGGCTGACCAGTCACAGAGAACGGTGTGACTAGTAGTTCTTATAATATAAAATTTAAGTATTTAATAAGAGCAGACTAAATATATTTGCAATGGACTGAATGCTTGCATCCTCCCACAATAAATTACATGTTGCGATGCTCACCTCCCAGTGTTACGGTATTAGGAGGTAGGGTCTTTGGGAAGTGATTAGATCTTCAGAGCGGAGCCCTCACACATGGGATCTGTGCCCTTGTGAAAGAGACCCAGGAAGACTCTCTCACCTTCTTTCTGCCACATGGAGCTACGGGGAGGAAATGGCAATCTGCAATTCAGAAGGGGGCCGTCCCTCCATCCAAACATGCTAGAACTTTGATCTTGAACTTCCAGCCTCTAGACCTAGGAGGAATAATCTTCTGTGGATTGAAAGCCACCTAGCCTATGGTGTTTTGTTATAGCAGAATAACAGAATAGTAATGCCCCATGAGAATCAGGACCGTGGCAAGGGAGAAGAACATAGAAGCCAAATCAGTAACAAGCCTTCCAGAAACAATCGTGGGAGGAAGTTTGGTAGCAATGACAGCAGGTATCATAACTTCAGTACCCACGGACAAGTTTCACATACTTGTACCACCAAACATCACATCCTTCAGCCCAATTTCAATATTCAAAAGCCAATTTTTTTTATTTTTCCACTTACCATGTTGTATGTCTTTCATATCTAAATGGAGACTAGACATTAAAATTCCAACTGCTTGTGATCTTTTGTTGCTTAATAACTTGACAACCTGCTCAAAAAAGACACGAAAAGGGGAAAACATTAATTTGAACTCCAATGTGCTGAATAACATGTTAAATCCTAAATGAAGAACAAATTAAGTAATGATACCTGTGTGATTACTTAAAATATTTTTTAAAACTTTTTTTTCTCTATTTTTTTTTCCAGATAGGGTCTCGCTAAATTATGCAGACTGTCTCTAGTCTAGAACTTGCAATCCTCCTGCCTCTGCCTCCCAAGTCGCTGGGGTTACAGGCGTGGGCCACTGCACCCAGCTTTTTTTTCATGTTTGAAGACAGCTTTGGAGTTTTCTATAACAGATCTGAAAAAATCCACCCATTTCTCCCCAGTAGTCACCATCAGCCTTGAAATCTTATGCTTTACCAGTCTTGTAAGAGCCTGACCTGTCAAGAAGTAAAACCTCTAACAGTCTAGGGAATTAGCCTTGTTGTTGTTAGGTGCCATGGAGTTGTGTCTGACTCACAGAGACCCTCATAGGGTTTTCAATGGCTGACTGTTTTGGGATTGCCTCAGGAGTGGATTGCCACAGACTTCTCCCATTTTTGTGGTGCTGGGAATTGAACCCAGGACCTCAGAAACTGCAGAGCGGCACTCTACCAGCTGAGCTAATTCCCAGCCCTAGGAAATTAGCCTGGTCTCCGTGAAATAACAATTACACGTTTGATCATTTGCAGCCTGAGACCTAAAACATGTTTTTTTTTTTTTTAAGGTGAAGCTTTGAAAAACAAGGGAAGAGCAAAATAAAAGTATGCACACAGAGGAATCTGGTCGATCAGACAGGTTGTACCAAGCAAATGGGAAATGTGCTTTCACATGGGTCACTTAGAACTAGGTCCATTATTGATTTTACTGGCAGTTCATCTCATTCTGCATGTGACCCACATTTTGTGGGAAATGTCCCAACAAGTTAACAGAAGAACAAGCTCAAACTGGACGGGATACACAGGCTCAGTATCAGGCCTGGCTGTCCAGAGCCTTGGAGAGTCAGCACATACACCCACGGGAAGATTTTCCAAACACAGAGGTAGGAGGACTGCTACAGAACTGATGTATTTAAACCACGTTCTCCAGACACCATACCCACCGATAAACCCTGCCTGTGGGATTCTTGCCTGCTGCTGTACCACTGTGGCGTCTGATCCCATCAGATCTCAGACACTAAGCAGGGTCAGACCTGGTTAGTCCTTGGATGGGAGACCGCTTGGGAACACCAGGTGATGTAGGCTTGTGAGACGGACCCGGCAACCCACTCCCAAAAATCAATCAGCCACGGAAAACCCTATGACTAGCAGAGAAGCACTGACACAGTGTTTCATCTGTTGTACACAGGGTTGGCAATTTTGATTTACTCTTCTGTTTTGTTTCTAAATCTGCTTAGAAAATTGTTGGAAGAAAAGTAAAGTGTGTATGGTCAAATTAGCTATTAAGCAAGCTGTCTGTTCTGCTATCACTTTTGTTGACCTTATCTTCGTATTTGGTTTACATTGAGTCAATCAGAAAACTAATAATCTGTCACACAAAGTCACGGAGCAAAACAATATTCTTAAAAGTGATAATAGTATTATGGATCCCTCAGCAAGAGTGGAGATAGGGATTAAAATCAAACACTTCCAAAAGGGCCAACCAACCACAAAATCTCCCTGGTAATTTCTGAAAGCCTCCCATGGTAAGGCACAATTCCTCACAAGAGGTACAGTTGCTTTCACAAGGGCAAAAATTGAAATGTAAGTTGTTGTTGTTGTTAGGCGCCGTTGAGTCAGGTCCGACTCATAGTGACCCTCATAGGGTTTTCAATGGCTGATTGTTTCGGGATTGCCTCAGGAGTGGGTTGCCACGCCCTTGTCCCATTTTTGTGGTGCTGGAAACTGAACTCGGGACCTCAGAGACTGCAGAGCAGCGCTCTACCAACTGAGGTAAATCCCAGCCCTGAAATGTAAGTGGTTATCCTAAATTTGATCTTTAAACATTTTTATTAAATTCTATCTAGAAAAATTAGCTGAAAACTTGAATATGCATTAATTCAACAAACTGTTGTCTTCTTCAGAGCTGAATAAAACAGAAATTTAATTTAATTTAGTTTCAGAAAAGGAAATTAGAAGGCATACACCCTCTCTTGAAAGGCAATCTCTGAGTTCAGATAAATACAATCTAATCTGGGTGCGGCAGTGCACGCCTGTAATCCCAGGGCCTCAGGAGGCTAAGGCAGGAGGATTGTGAGTTCAAGGCCAGAGGCAGCCTGTATAACTTAGCAAGACCCTGCCTCAAGATAAAAATTGTAAATGCAGTCTACGTCCCATCTGTACTGCTTAACAAAACTGCTTTTACAAAGTTTCCTATCTTCTGGTCATTGATCAGAAGGGCACATTTGAATCTATACATCATTTGACCTCCCCCGTCGTGTTGATATGTCAATCACACCCACACCCCCACAGAAACTCTACTCCGGGCCTCCTGCCAAATCTTCTCAGTCCTTTGAAGGTTAATCATTCTGACTCCACCTTGAAGGTTGCTATGTTCACAGTCCTGTCGCTATGAGTGGGACTCGACTTGACGGCACCTAACAACAACAATTCCTACTTCAGGGACCACACTGCTTCCTTCTGAAACAGCATGTGATGGTTTTGCCAGCAACTAGATATTACATCAGAGGGGTAAAGGGCCAGATACAATCAGGCAAATCCTTCTCCAAGTAGGGTAAAGTAAGAACAGTGAACTCCAGAGTAGAATTATGGAATGTAAATTGGCTGTTTCTGAGCTGGGCGCGGAGGCGCACGCCTGTAATCCCAGTGGCTCAGGAGGCAGAGGCAGGAGGATCACAAGTTTGAGACCATAGGCAGTCTGCGCAATTTAGCGAGACCCTGTCTCAAAAAGTAAAATAATGGGCTGAGGGTGCAGCTCAGTGGTCCAGCACTTGCAAAGCAGGCAAGCGCAAGGCCCTGGGTTCAACCCCTAGTACCACAAAAAAAAAAAAAAAAAAAAAGGCTGTTTCTTGCATAAGGGTTCAGGCACAAGGCAGTCTACTGCAATGCACTCAAACAGCGACAGATGCAGAAAGCAGCCAAGGTTCTAATGAGAAATGAGCCAAGGAGAAGATGAGCAGATAGGAAATAATATAAACAAAGTGAGCTGAGGACATAGGGTGAGAGCTGGGCAGGGTGGCACATGTCTATCATCCCAATACATAGGCTGCAGAGGCAGGAGGACCGCCACAAATTAAAGGCCAGCCTGGGCTCCACCATGAGCTGCAGCCCAGCCAGGGCTACATCGTGAGACTGTGTCTCAAAAAACACAAACAAAAACGTAAAACAAAAAGCAAACAAAAGAAAAAACCAAGGAAATGAAGACACAGACCAGTTTCGAGATTTCCAATGATTCGATCCGTGTACAGGAAACGTGATCTTTGTTAGGCTGTGTCTTTGCCTAAATTAGCAGCTAGGGACAAGTTATCCCAACTTCCCTGCTTGGTGGTGGTGCTGTCAAGTCAGGTCAAGTCTACTCATAGTGACCCAACACACAACAGAACAAAATGCTCCCTGACTCTGTGCCATGCCTAGCACTGTGGCAGTGCTTCTTTGCTACGCATAGGGTTTTCGATGGCTGATTGTTTCAGGACTGTTTCGGGAGTAGGCTGCCAGGTGCTTCCCCCGTTTTTGCGGTGCTGGAGATCAAATCCAGGGCCTCAGAGCAGGCAAAAAAGCACACTACCATCTGAGCTATACCCCAGCCCCCCATGTGCAGAATATAGTTAATAATCCATATGCAGTATTCCCATAACTTGTGATAAACAACTATGGTAACATGCAAAATATTTTTAAAGTATAAATGTCTCATAAATACCAGGTTTTAGTGTTATATTTAGCAATCCAACAAGCAGCACTTATAGTTTATAATGCTGTAAAAGCTCATGAGTTTATTCCAATAAGACAAACACCACAGATAATAAAAATTTATAAAGAATAAACACCCAGAATTAAGAGGCAGAACCATCCATACAAGGGCTAATTCACCCTCTCGGGTGAAGAGAAAAATAAGGCTTTTATTCTAATAGTTCGCATTTTCAAATTTCACTTTTCATTAAAAAAATTATAGTAACACCAACAAAAAGTTTCCACAACGATCACTAGTCCCTTAACATAAAATGTTTTTCTAATTAAAAGCAACTATCACAAATCTCCACCCTTCTCCTTTTTAAAGCACCAAGAAAACATACAGAAATGTTTAACTCCTTGAATTTAAAATACACAATCTTCTTTTTTTATATTCTTTTGCCAGATTAGCTAGCTTTGTCACGTACAATATATTCAAGATATAATTTGGCCTTTCACCAGTTCAAATATCTTGGTAATTAGAAAACTATGCTTCCTCTATCTGATCGCATGCAAGTCTGCTGAACTATATTTGTCCCTTCAGAATTCCTTTGAAAAATCTGGTTTTAGATACATGTTGCATCTACAACTTTCACATCATGTTTTTTTTAACATTTAAGATTCAGGGAGAACCATTACGAGCTAAGACTAGAGCTAAAATATCAGAAAATCATTAAAGTGTGAGTACAAGATGACTCCGCTCAAATGCACCTAACAACAACAACAAAAACAACAACAACAAGATCTATGTGTCGCACGATCTTGCCAAAGATATTTGGATCCCAGCACTGAGGGTAAAGCTCAGTGGCAGACCACAGGCTCAGCATTTGCAAGGCCCCAGATTAGATCCCCAGAACCAAAAAAAAAAAAAAAAAAGTACATGAAAATAAATACATAAAAATATGTAGATATAAAATGTGCCTAAATATGTGGATTTTGGCGTTCTCTCAAATAGCTGTTAATTATCATAGGTAAAAGATTTGATAGAGATACAACAGGAAGGTTAATGACAAATACAAAAGAAGAAAGACTTATTAAGACCATTTGCACAGTTCCTGTTCATGTACAGCAACTATGTCAGGTTTGGGAGAGTGGCAGGTCAAGGAAAAAAGGAAAACCCTCCACCAGATGGATTGACACAGTGGCTACAACAATGGGCTTAAACATAAATAAGATCATGTGCCTGGCACAGAATCAGGGAGTGTCTCGTTCCACTTTACATAGGGTTGCTATGAGTCGGACTCAACTCCACAGCATCTAACAACACCACCACCACCAGCAACATGCATGGAGAGAGCATTATTTGCCACATAATATAGAGCTTTCTCATTCATTCTTGCAATCACTACAAAAACCCAAGGGAGTAGGTATTAGTACAGTCTATATTTCACAGCAGAAGTGACTTGTTCAAGGTCACTCATCTATTAAGAGGCACAGCCAGGACACGCCCCCAGGCAGTCCGGCTCCACAGTCCACTGGCTTAATCACTTATCCGAGTGACTTCTCAGATCCAATATGGGGAGCACACACCTGTCCCGGAATTTCACATATCAAGCCTCATTTTCCTATTCCCCTAGTGTCCTGTGTTACCATACACAATTAACACGGACACAGCAAACATAAGGAGAGCAAAGTACTTTCCAAGTGTTGGCCAAAAAGGCAAACCTTAGATGGTAACCTTCGTCTGCATATTCTGCCTTATGTTTTATTTGATTTCAGGGAAATCGCACACACACACCAAAAAAAAAAAAAAATCAAAAGGCAAAAATGATCCCACCCTTTGTTGTTATAATAGAAAAAAACCCAGTGATAAATTTCATTCAAGTTAAATACTCAGGAAACGAATGATCTACCTCACATGGATTTATGGAACAGAATGGCAGAGTGAAATTTTAATGATTCCATGAGTGGTTACTCAGTTTGGGGATTACTCAGGCACTCTGTTCTCCCTCTGCTGTCCCGCGTGACATTAATTTCTGGCCCTTCCACAGCGCTAAGACTTGCTTTCTGGCCTTATTCACAGAGTTTGCTGGTGCTTTTAGCACCGTGAAGACACAAGAGTGAAAAGTGCATTGGACCCCACTCCCCGGAGAAAGGCATTTCCAGCTTTCTTGCAAGTCTACAATGCTTATTTTTGGAGGGACACACTGACTAAGCAACTGGCTGATTTTCCAAAGACCTCCTAGAGTTTGGAATAAAGTAGAGATAAATAGTGACTTGCCAATGGGCTGATTTATGGCTCTCGTTTTTAGAGAATGAAAGTTTCAATGTGAGACTCGAGGTCCTTACAGAAGAGCAGGCCTCTTCCTGATGGCACCCGCTACAGACAGCAGCTAGTTAGCATTTTACCTTTCTTCAACAATTCCACTTAAAGAAACTGAACACACGGTTCCAGATCATTCTAGTGCATTCTCATCCAACGATCACTGAATCATTCAGTATTCTTATCCCTGAAGACACCTTCAACCCCACTGGTCCAAAGCTTCAAATCAATGCTGCGCTATTAGGTAAAGAGCTCTTCTCAAGTGGCTACTGCTTAAGAATGTTAGGTTTTAAAATACTAGAAGTGAAGTAGAACTGTAGTAACGTGACCAAAACTCAAGCATATACTTGATTCAATTGTTACATAGATGCTAAGCATGGCATAGTGGCAGGGAGTGTTTTGTTCTGTTATATATAGGGTCACTATGAGTCAGAGCGGACGTAACAGCAATGGCACCTAATAACAACTATACATACATACACCCGCGTATATATACATACATATATACACATACACACACACACCCTTGTAACTGTCACTCAGGTCACCATACAGAACATTACCAGCACCCACAAAGGTTCCACACATACCTCCCTCCTATCAATACCCATTCCCCCTAAGTCTCAGTCTGACTTCTATTGCCACAGATAACTTTTGCCTATTCTTGAACGTAGTAGAAATGGAAACACACTCTTTGTATTAACTTTAGTCTATGGAATATAAGTGTTGTTGAGTATAACAGTATATTCTTATTTTTCACTTCTGTGTACTATTCTACTGTGTGGTAATACAACAATTTATTCTTCTATTCAGTATTGATAGATATTTTGGAGGCTTTCAGCTCACAAGTATTACAAATAGGGTTATGATGAGCAGTCTTCCATATATATTTTTATATACATATGAACTCATTTCTCTCAGACATCCACAAATAGAAGCAAAGCAACTTCTATGACTACTGGGTCACATAGAATATGTATTAAAATAAATATCAGTATTTACTGCCAATTAACTTTCCAAAGTAGTTGTACTTATTTGGAAATTTGGCACTAAAAAAAATGAATAAAGCTTTATATTTTTTAATTTTCTTAAAGATTTACAAACACCATGATAAGATCATTTAATATCTTAGAACAAAACCATGAGATTAAATAACCTAGGAGGCCATCATCCCGTTAAATGTTTCAGAAAGCAGGTACCCACGAGTGGTTTCTAGTACCACATCTACAGAAGTACACACGGGAGGGGATAGAAACACTACATTAGGTGTTCTCGACATGTGAATGCCTTTATCTGGGATCGCTCGCTGGGCAGTGAGAAGCACTGGCTGTAAGGACGCACAGTGTTATTGGACACATTCCACATGCGCATAAATACACCTGGCCAAGGAATATCTAATGGGTCCCTAAATCCTGCCAATTCCAGCACCTCAAAGTTTCTCAGGAAAGTCCTTTCTTCTCATCTGAGCATTATTTCCAACGGAACACTACACTCACCTGCATACAGGTGTTGGACTAAAAGTGATTTGGAATTATAAGCATCCCGCCATCTTTGGAAAGTACCACTGGCAAATGTCTATTTCTGGGTGGATCTTTCCAGCCAGTTCATTTGCCTTAGCCCTAGTATCTATAGGCCACGTGTTCATGGAAAACAAGCAAAACCAGGTCAAAGTCCTAAGGAGGCAAATCATCTTCTAGAAGATTTATTCAGGCCAGGTGCAGTGGCACACGCCTGTGACCCCAGTAACTCAGGAGGTGGAGGCAGGAGGATTGTGAGTTCAAGGCCAGAGGCAGCCTGCCTAACGTACTGAGGTCCTATCTCAGATAGATAGATATAAATAGATAAATAAATAAATGGGCTGGGGGTGCAGCTGAGCGGTAGAGCGCTTGCAAAAGTATGTGCAATGCCTTGGGTTCAAGAAGCCCAATACCACCAAAAAGAAAAAATTAAATTTTTTAATAAGATTCATTTCAAAGTCATCTAAAAACAATCTGAGAACCAGAGGCTAGTTGGGGATTATGAAAGCTTGTTCCTCCCAGTGCAATGCTATTCTCTTGAGTTTAGGACAGCAGGAAAGTAAATCTACCCAAGTACCCTTTGGAATTCTCCATGGACAACTCAATCCTAACTTCTCAAAGCCCAGGCTTATTCTGCAATCTCCCTACTTTACCCTCCAAAACTCAAGTCCTAAGCTCACTGCTTGGCAAACAGCATTCACTACACAGTCATGGAGCAAATTAATGCCACATGGGACCTTAGGTTATCTTGCTGCGCCTCTGAAATCCCCTTGTGCCACTACACCATGACTCAATCCGAGTGGAAGACATGTGTCTTGTTCTGTAAGTGATTCCATCCCAAGACAAAAAGGCCAGCTGCGGCACTTAATTAGTCTATTCCTAAAAATGGAAAGGGGGAAGATACTGAAAATACAGAGAGATAAACAAAATGCATGATAGCCACTTCTCAGAGTAGGAAGTTGATAACAGGAAAGACTCGGCTGCAAAATGACATGTGCTGTGCCAATGGGCTAGCCAGAAACACCAGTGGTTGATGTTTGTAGCTGAGCCAAGACGGACCTGAGCAACAGGGAGGAGCTTTCATAAAAATCCCTAAGCAGACAGGGAAGAAGAGGGTTGACTGGCGGCAACCCCGCTCCCTTGCTAGCATCTCCTGGGGGCAGGGCTGGAAAAGCCACAGAATGTGGGCAGCCATGAGAAGACACTGAAGTGTCAGGAGCAAACAGAATTGTATAAAAGAAGGAAAGGAAGGAAGGAAGGGAGGGAGGGAGGGAGGGAGGGAGAGAGAGAGGAAGGAAGGAAGAGAGAGAGAGGAAGGAAGGAAGGAAGGTAGGAACGAAGGAAGGGGAAGGAAAAGAAAAGGGAGAGAGAAAGAGAGAGAGAGAAAGAGAGAGAGGGAGGGAGGGAGGAAGGAAGTAGAGAAGGAAAGGGAAAGGAGGAGAGAAGAGAGGCGAGGGGAGGGAAAGGGAAGGGGAAGGGAGGAGAGGGGAGGGGAGGAAAGGAAAGGAAAAGAAGAAAAGGAGGGATGGAGGAAAGAAGGGAGGAACAGAGGGAAGAGAAGAGAAAAACCAAAGGCATAAATAAGAACATTAATTTTTCTTCTACATCTTAAACTTGTGTCCTCAAACAATCGAGAACCATTTTCTGGCCCAGGTAGCACTGAGTCAGGGCATGCATAATTAGACCACACACCAGCAGCCCTTCCTGTAAGCTAAAGGTAGGAGCTATCGTCATTGTAATCCTGAGAGTCAATGAGGACTAAAATCCTCCTCTGTCTGGGATTACCCACAATCCTGTTGCTGTCCATGGTAAAGAAGCACGCGCATTCTGCTATTCATAACTTGACACCCAAATCGACTTCAGGTCCAATTAATCTACGTTCCGTCTCACACTGATTTCTAAGACGACAGTCCTGAATCCTGGGAGGAGGAGAAGGAAACCTCGTCTCCCTCTCCAGGATGCCCACGAGTGATCTCCGTGCATAGTCCTGAAGGCTTCAGAGAGGAGCACACGGGAGAAGCCCACCCCAGCGCTGACGGATTTACTGTGGTTTAAAATAAGCTTCAAGGAAATCTTTACTCACTGTTTGATTCTCAAAAATCATCCCTTAATCCTCTCGGCCTCTCTAAACTAAATAAATTCTCCAAGGCCCACGTCAGGTTGCACCTTGTCCACACAGGCTTTACCCCGTCACCTCCTGGCCACCCCCAGCGCTTATCACCCTAAGAACAGAGTGTAGAACCCGAAAAATAATTCAAGGGTAGTTGCCTGAATTACTTGATATCTGTGCCTGTCCGGGTGTAATGAAGTCTCCCTGCACAGAACCTCTGTGGCCTCCCTGGGAGCCTTGGCTTATTCTCTCTGCTACGCTGGATCTGAAATGAGTCAACTCAGCTGCCATCAGGTCAGAAAAAGGACGCAACAAAGCTGCTCCTTCACCATTTCATTTCACCACGAAAGTAAGAGCGAACTGTCTCTCTCGTTAGTGTTCTAGGGCTCTCTGCCGTCGCTGCTCTGCTCTAAGCTGGTGGTGGTCAAAAAACACTCTCTCACCCTCTGTTCCAAGACGACAGCACTGATACTTCGTTGTTGACTCTGTCTTCGATTCTTGCGAGTCAGGATGCGAAGAATGTATCAGCCATGAAAATTTAGCACCCATTTCCTCTATAGATCTTAATACCATCATAGTATATGCACATAAAATCCAAAATTAACCTTCAGCATTGGGATTAAATTTTATATAATTGTAAGGTGCTATTTATAGAACATAATTTCCCTCATGCAAAAATCTAGCAAGGTCAAGGATCATTAGCTTAATTACATCTTCTCTTTATCATACTGTTGGGTTTTCTTTTTAGCCATTTACTTAGAAGTATAAAAGCAATTTTTTGGCTGAAAGAAAATAAAAGAGGGGTTATTATTGTTACATTCTTTGAATTGATTGGGTATGCTCTACAAATAGTTATAGGAATAGCATCTTCAAAAAAATAATAAATCTTTCAACATCTAAAATGAATCCAGATTCCACAAAACCTATGTTTGTCTTATTATAGCTTTGTATTTTGATGTGGTTTTCTATGTAAATATATTTTTAAGGCTTGCAATTGGAATGTATTCTATTAAAAGCAGATGTGAAAAGTTACAAAGTACCAAATGTTTACTATGGATCCCCAAAGCAAATCTAAATTGTCCAACTATAAGATATTTGGTGTTTTAGACCCCATTCTAGGTCGTCAGCCTAAGAGACAAATGTAACTGTCCAAATCAACCATAACACACCTCTGCCAGCTGCAACTCAAAAAATTAACACCAATACAAAAAAAATAAATACCAATACAACTAAATTAACACCAATACAAAGCACAACATTCACACCAATACAAGAAAGTAGGTTTCTACTACTCAGACCATCAGTTAGCCTTGAACACAGAACTCTCCATCACCATAAAACATTTTTAAAATGAATGCTCGCAATAAATAAATGAAACTGAAGCATAGACTCCGAGGTAAACTATAACACCTCTTTTTTCTTTTTCATAGCAAGCAGTATTACAGTGTCAGACAGTATTTGGGCAGGGCACACATGTTCCCCCCACGCATTTTTGCAGCAATTACTATTTCACGTAAGAAGCCTTAGGCACGTTACTTTATCCACTCCCATAGAAGAGCAGCTGAATGACGAACGTTTCCTATCCCATCGTTATTATGAATTTTTACAACATTAAAAAACATGTTTTAGAGGGTAAGTCATCAGTACAATGGAAAGACTGAACAAGATACCCAAGGTCTAATTCCTTAACATTTACATCTGCATCAAATTCTAACCACTCCCTTAACTACCTCCCCTTATGAATAAGATCTACTTTTTAATCATATTTCCAGGAGCTGAAGCCCAACAAATACTTAACTGTCATGAACCGGTTTTCTCCCCCACTGTTTGGGCAGAGCGTTTTAATCTGATAATCAGAAGACATCCATGATGAGATCCATTGCATTAAGTGGTTGCACAAAGCTTGATCACCTTGCATTTTAAAAATAACAGGAACTCTTTTTCCCCCTTGTAGACTTTGGTGAGCATATTTACACTATGGGTGCCAGGTTCCTGTATAGACTTTAAGCATGATTAGACACTACTTACGTAAGAGAAATTTGACAAAGGTAGCTCTTTTTGTGTTATGGGGCAAATAAAAAGTATCTCTGGTTGACATTTGGTGAAGTTTAACCCCAGCGGCTGTCTGCCGCTATCTACTATTTATATTCCACGAGCAAGTGGCCTTGATTTTTACTGCTTACAGAAGCTTATTTATCTAAAGTTCACGTCACTCAGATAAACTTTCCTTTAACTGGGCAAATGTCATGTTTGGTGCCATCACAGTTTATGTACTTGTCAAAATCTGTTAGAATACACAAGTGTTTCAAAGTGCCTCCGCATATAATTTTGTAAGTATGGTTATTTAAATATTAAGCATATATGAAAACCAATGAAAATTCATTATTTTTCAAGGGTACATATTTTGGCTTCCACATAAATATTCCACTCCCATGAAATATTTTGCATCCATATTTATGACTTAAGTAGGGAGAGCACAGACTCTGGAGCAAGATATCTGGAGTTTGAACTTGAACTCTGCCCTTTACCAGCAAGAGCACCTTCTGGACCCTCCTCATCCCACCGTTTCCTGTGCTGCTGAGTGAAGATGGCAGCGCCTATTTCCCAGGAGCTAACATAAACAAAGTGCTAAGGTAACCGATACGATATAACCTACGGCTTACGTGATTAATGTTGTTAACTATTGCTGCTACGGTTATTCCATGCCTACCAAAATATATTTCCTTATGATTTCATTACACATAGAATTAACCAGAAACTTTTTTAGGCAATCTTTATTACCAAAATCACCCTAAATTAACTCCTCTCACTTTCCTGCTCATGAACATGCTGAACTTATTCTCTATTTGATCATGAGAGATGCTAAGATGGTGACTGGGGTCATTATCCACATTACTAATCACTGATTGGAGAAGGACCTGGCACCCGCTCCCAAAAAATCAATCAGCCATTGAAAACCCTATGAATAGCAGAGAAGCACTGACAATAGTATTTCGCCTGTTGTACGTAGGGTTGCTATGAGTCAGACAGCTACTTGATGGCACCTAACAACAGCAATAATCACTGGTTACGCTGACAATAGACACAGAGGGGACTAACTTGAGGGGACTAACCTGTCATCCCAGCGACTCGGAGGCTGAGGCAAGAGGATCACAGGTTCAAGGCCAGAGGCAGCCTGCCTAACTTAGCAAAACCCTGTCTCAATTTCAAAAATTGAAAGGGGGTTGGAGGTGCAGCTCAGCAGAAGACTACTTGCAAAGTATGTGCAGGAACCTAGGTCTTGCCCCCTGTTGTTGTCATTGTTATTAGG
>VMDO01026674.1:0-26360 GCA_007922755.1 Pedetes capensis | reverse complement strand
TCACTCCATTGCCCTTCCTGCCCGGAGCCCCGTGTTCTCTTTCAATCAGTTTTTTCCTCGGCTTGCCTCTAGGATGTGGTTTTCATTAAAAATGAGTCTACAGAGATCAGGTTTATTTTCACATTTTTAGTATAACAAGCTGAAATTACAGCCTTCTCTCGGGCGCTGAGGTAAACACAGCCAAGCGTGTGAAAGAGGCATGGCTGGCGTTCTATTCTGGAAATTAAATGTCTGGGGAGGGGCAGATGTTCTTCTTATTGCCACCTGAGGTGAGCTTTCCAAATGGGAGAAACCGCAGATGCAGCCATGCAGACGATCAGTGACTTCATATTTGCAGGGTAAAAATCCTGGTCATCTCTTAGCCTACCACCCCGGGACAGACCCCGCTTAATTCAGTCACGCTATTTGAATGTAGTTAGTTAATTAGAGAGCAATCAGTTTGGTTTTCGTTGGGCATGTTGTATTCAGATAGAAGCCTGGGAACCCTGCCTCAGCCCAGAGTCCAAGGGACAGCCAAGGCAGAGGCTGGAGTTATCAGCTGCAAATTAAAGAACGCCACAAATTGCTGGCCACCTCCAGAAGCTAGAAGAGGCAAGAACGAGTCCTCCCCTATAGCTGTATTGGGGAACATGACCTTGATTTTGGATTTCTAACTTCAGGACACATTAATTTATATTGTTTTGAGTCATGCAATGTGTGATTATTCGTTAGGGTTAGCCCTGTTAATGTGACTAGTAATTCCTTGCTTGGGTGGGCTTTGCATGTAACTAGATTTGGATGGATGGTTGCTCTCCATCTTTGGGCCTGCTTGCTTCCTAACATGAGTCAGCCTCCCATCCTTTCAAGTTCAAGTGCAGAAGGGAAGACAAGACCCTTGTCTAGCAGATCCCATAAAACGCTAGGACTTCCCTTTAGGTCACTTCCTGTGCTGCAGGAAATTGCTCAGGAGTATAACGGCCTGATTATCTTAGGCCTGGAGTTGTGTGTGGAGCTTGGCCCAGGCTTTGGACTGAGAGGAGGATAAGGCAGATCCCCAAATGAAAGTGGGGGACTATTTCCAAAGAAGGGGAGTGGATGTTGGGGGAATCATTGCACTGGGCGACTTCTGTGAGCCCTGTTTTTCTCACCTTTATGTAAGACAGCAAAAGCTCCCACTTGATAGGTGCTCTCCTTGTAAGACTCAAACACAGCAGTGCTTGTTCACGCTCAGGCCTTTGCCTGGGGACGGTGAGCACAACCCGAGGCCACAAACTCTGGGGAACAGGAAAAGAAAACTTTACGTTGCTCTAAAACGTTCATTCTGATTACAAGGCCCCATTGTTAGAGTGGCACAAACATGATCTGGATTGAAGTCACACCTCTCTCTTTCCTTGAGTTTGTATTTGAGTTTAGGGGGCTTATAGACTGAATAGGGACTGGGATTTAACTCAGTTGGTAGAGCGCTGCGCTGCAATCTCTGAGGTCCTGAGTTCAATTCCCAGCACCGCAAAAATGGGAGAAGGACCTGGCAATCCACTCCCAAGGCAATCCCGAAACAGTCAGCCATGGAAACCCTATGAGGGTCGCTATGAGTTGGATACCGACTCGACGGCACTTAACAACAACAACAACAACAAATGGACTAAATATGGGAGAAGGACCTGGCAACCCACTCCCAAAAATCAATCCACCATTGAAAACCCTATGAACAGCAGAGAAGCACTGACAATACTGTTTCACCTGTTGTACATATGGTTGCTATGAGTCGACAGCACCTAACAACAAGAACAACAAGAACAACAACAACACGACTAAATATAGGCAGCGGTCTTGGAGGGAGGTGCCCTTTTAGCCTGGACTATTTTCATTTAGCCACGGTCCCCTTGTTTCAGTCCATGATCTGGTCCTTGGTTACTGCAGACCACTACTGTGGTCTCCCTTATTCCCTCCACAGCTCTCGGTGGGTGGGCTGTGCCATGTTTACATCACTTTGAATGTGTGAAGAGCTGATGGATGTGCTGCTCTGCATTGCTGTGGGCAGGGGAACCTTGCTCTCTTGCCTAAGATGAGGGCAAGGCTTCTCTGTGTTGTAGATTTGTGTTGCTGCCTTTGAATTACTTCAGGGCTGATATTCCCCTGCTGTGGACATTCTGGGGTTGTGGGAGACTCTGAGAAACAGTTGTGCCATTGTCTGCACAGATGCACTACCCTACACTAGGCTGGGCCCAAGGAATTGGGAATTATTATTTGCTTCCTGAGAAAGATGGGTATATTTATTGTTGTTGTTGTTAGGTGCCGTCGACTTGGTATCCGACTCATAGTGACCCTCATAGGGTTTTCAGTGGCTGACTGTTTCGGGATTGCCTTGGGAATGGATTGCCAGGTCCTTCTCCCATTTTTGTGGTGCTGGGAATTGAAATTGGGACCTCAGAGACTACAGGGCAGCGCTCTACCAATTGAGCTAAATCCCAGCCCCAGGTATATTTGGTAAAGTCTAAAATGCCTACTCCCAAAATGTAGTGGTGTCAAAAAGGTAGACATTGATATGTTTCATGTGACAATGGGGAAGTCCAGGTGGGAGGGCAGCCTGCTCTGTGAGGCATTTCAGAACTCAGGTTTCCTCTGTCTGTTGTCCCCCCATGCCTTTGGTGGGAGCCCTCATCTGTGTGGCTGAATCTGTGTTGCTGCCGCCTTTCTGTCCCAGCCCATGAGAAGAGAGAAATAGGGAGAAGAAGAAGCCAGGGCAAGAGACTTTTCATAAATTGGGGATAACTGGCGAGCTGTCCATATCACTTCTGACAATCACATCCCATTGGTCTAAGCATAGTCACATAGCCCCCCATAGCTGCAAGGGAGGTGAGAAAGTATAATCTTCAGCTGGGTATACCCAGCTTATATTTGGGAGGGTTCTACATAAAAGTAAAAAGGTCAGATAGGACATGGAAATTGTAAACCATCAAAGAAAGGAATGGATAAATTGAACTTTATCAAAATTAAAAATTACTTGCCTATGAAAGACTGCTTAAAAAGTGAAAGACAAGCCACATGCTTGGGAGAAAGAATGTGTGGAATACATATCTTGTGGCCAGAATATATAAAGAACTCTTACAACTCAATAACAAGAAAATCAAGCCGGATGCAGTGTCACACACCTGTAATCCCAGTGGCTTGGGAGGTGGAGGCAGGAGGATTGCAAGTTCAAGACCAGAGGTAGTCTGCATAACTTAGTGAGACCCTGTCTCAAAAAAGTAAAAAAAAAAAAAAAAAAAAAAAAAAAAAAAAAAAAAAAAAAAAAAAAAAAAAAGAAAAAAAATGGGCTGGAGGTGCAACTTAGTCGTCAAACACTTGCAGATAATGCAAGTGCAAGGCCCTGGGTTCAAACCCCAGTACCACAAAAAAAAAAAAAAAATCAGTATTTTTAACATGAGCAAATAGTTAAATAGTGCACCAAAGAAGAGATATGCATGGCAAATGAGCAACTAAGCAGATGCTCAACCTCATCAGTCATTAGAGAAATGTGAACTGGAGCCATGGGGAAAAGCCACAACAAACCTATTAGGACAGACAAGATAGCAAACAAACTGATAAAGAAGTGCTGACAAGGGTACAGAGCAATTGGAAGTCTGATTCATTGGAAGTGGAAAATGGTAGTCACTTTTGAAAACAGTTTGACAGTTTCTTATCAAATCAAACATGCATTTACTAGAACAACCCAGCAGTCCTACTTGTAGGTAGGATTGACAAGAAATGTATACTTCTGTTCACTCGAAAACTTGGATGTGAATGTTCCTCACCGTTGATTCATTGTTCTTAAAGACTATGCCCATTCCCTGGAGAGTGGGTGAGCTGGTGCCCTCTGTAACAGAGTCTGCTCAGCACTGGGGTGAACAGGCTGCAGAGCCTTGCAAGAACATGAGTGAATCTTAAAAGTGTTGACAAGTGAAAGAAGCCAGAGGCTCAAATGTACCTTCGGTACGATTTTTCTTTCTTAAGCTCAAACAGTTTATTCCCTTCCCTCCCTCTCATTTTGTGGGATATGGGATACAGGGGACATGGTCCAGGGTACAACTGATTGCTGATATTTGTGATGAGTGTCTGTTCTGTACCAATGAATTAATGCCTCCATATACCTTTTCAAAACATCTTTATTAGGTTTAATTGATACTTTAAAAAGCTGTCACATATTTAATGTGTACAATTTGATGTGTTGGGATATATGCATATATCCATGGAGCCATCACTACAGGATGTACAGATATCCTTGAAAAGTCAAAACTAAAAGGACAGAGAATACACGGATGCTTGCCAGAGCTGAAGGGCAGGGTGAGGGAACTGGCTGTAGAAGAACACGAGGGAACTTTCTGAGTGATGGACATAGTCTATGACTTGATAGTGGCAAATGGTTATATAACTGTATGTTTGATAAAAGCCTTAGGACTGCACACCTAAAAGGGTTGAGTTTTTGTTCATGTAAATTGTACCTCCATAAACCTAATTTTTTTTAAAAGAGAGGAAATGGATATTCAAGACAGCCCTTACTACAGAGAACCTTACTCTGTATCTTTCCAGTTCTTCAACTTACCAGTTTTGCATCAAAACCAGCCATGCCCCATTCTCTCCCCAGTCCTCATGCCTTCTCCCACTCTGTTGTTGTTGTTATTGTTAGGCGCCATCGAGTCATGTCCGACTCATAGTGACCCTCATAGGGTTTTCAATGTCTGATTGTTTCAGGATTGCCTAGGGAGTGGATTGCCACATTCTTCTCCAGTGATGCATCTTAGACATGAATATATACATGTGTGTATGTTTTTGTTGTTGTTAGATGCTGTCAAGTCAAGTCCATAGCGACCCTATGTGCACCAGAACGAAACATTACCTGACACTGTGCCTTTCCCAGCACTATTGTCAGTGCTTCTCTGCTACTCATAGGGTTTCCCATGGCTGATTATTTCAGAAGTGGGCTTCCAGGTCCTTCTCCCAAGCCTATAGCCCCAGGTATTCCCAGGCGGTCTCCTATCCAAGGCATAACTAGAATTGACCCTGCTTAGCTTCTCAGATCTGACAAGATTGAACTCTAGGGTGGTAGGGCTGTAGACTTACATGTGTACACACACACACACACAGAGTTGGTGAGGCTTGAAGCAGAGAGAAAACTTAGCAGTGGAATGTAAGCTAGGTCCCTTTCCTTTGGCTAAATAGGGCAAAGGTGATGTTGACCAGATGTAGGCCTGAACCCTGAGCCGGGAGCTGGCCTTTGAGGAAACATTCCAGATCAGGGCGGAAACTGCTGGGTTGAGTTATAACAGAAATTGCTGTTGGCTAGCCAGGGTGGACCAGATGGTCAGTGGCTTCAAAAGCCAGACAGTATGGTGTGCCCTATGTAGATGGTAGCAGAGAGGCACTGAGCGCTCCTTTAGCTGGAGGACAAGTTGATGACAGAACACGGGTAGATTTGTTTCCACTGAACTCAACAATCATGGAGCTTCTATTATCTGCAGGGCACTGTGCCAGGGAGTGGGGATGGAAAATCAAATTTGGTGACTGCTAGGAATCAGGGAGGGATTTGGCTCAGTTGGTAGAGCGCTGTGCTGCAGTCTCTGAGGTCCCGAGTTCAATTCCCAGCACCCCAAAAATGGGAGAAGGACGTGGCAATCCACTCCCAAGGCAATCCCGAAACAGTCAGCCATGGAAAACCCTATGAGGGTCACTATGAGTCGGATACTGACTCAATGGCACCTAACAACAACAACAAGGAATCAGGGAATGACAGGTTAGGATGAGCTACCAGCAATCTCGTCTTTTCTACCACCCTCAGCATCCTCAATAACTCCCCCTGCATCTAAGTCACACCCCTGATGCCGTGGTTGTCACCTAACCTTTGACTTGTCTCTCTCTCCACTAGACCCCAAAGATCTTGAACTCCTTGGAAGCAGGGATCCTACATTATTACTTTGTGACCTTATCACTGTACCTCATCTATTGTTGCTGTTAGGTGCTGTTGAGTCGTGTCCGACTCATAGCGACCCTCATAGGGTTTTCAATGGCTGACTGTTTCAGGATTGCCTTGGGAGTGGATTGCCACCTCCTTCTCCCACTTATGAGGTGCTGGGAGTCGAACTCGGGACCTCAGAGACTGCAGCGCAGCGCTCTACCAACTGAGCTAAATCCCAGTCCTCATCTATTGTAGGTACTCAAAAGTGTAAAATATATGAACATGTGAAAGTTGGAAAGAACGAAGAGAATGAGGGGGATCAGTCCCGGTGGGCACAGAGAAAGAGGGACGGCTCTGGGAAACGTTTCAAAGGAAGACCCCGCCTGGCAGGACTTCACAGCCAGCTGGGATGGCCAGATGGAACACAATGAGTCCAAGATGGTCCTTGATGCGTGGCTGGAGAAGGGTGATGGTAGGGAGGACAGGAGGTTGGGGTAGCGGAGCCTGGCGAGGAGACAGTGTTTTCTGCGTAGCACTCCACATTGTTCAGAGTTTGCCGAGACTACTTGAACTCTTGCGAGGCAAGCTTAGTGCTCACGGGGAGCGCTTCTGATGAGCAGCTATCTTCATCGTGGCAGGCTAATTTCAGAGCAAGTTTATTAAAATTGAGTGTGGGGGAGAGTGAGCACAACTGCTATTTTTAACTAATGGGATTCATGTTCTCTCCTGTGCAGGGAAATTCGCATATGTGCTTCTAAATTTGACAATTTCTACTCTTATTATGTTAAAAAATTAGCTTAGTGAGTTTCACATTGAATAAAATACATTGGCTGAAGATTTGAAGACAATGTTGGCTAGTCCCTGAATGAAAATGACCAGAGTGAGTGGCATTTCTTACTCACCACATGGTTTTTCACCGATAAAGCCAAAATGGGACTTCGTGTGCCTCGTGGCCAAGTGTTGCTTAGTTGACAGCCTCGTCCTCTCCCTGGTACCTCAGCAACTGGGACCAGAGGTAGGGAATACTCAGCACCCGAGAAACAAAATCCTTTCATTGATTTTTATTTTGAAATCTTCCCATTCTCGTTCTACCTTTAATCTACTCTGTTTCCATTATCTTTAGTTTGTTGTTGTTAGGTGCCGTCGAGTCGTATCTGACTCATAGTGACCCTTACAGGGTTTTCAATGGCTGACTGTTTCAGGACTGCCTCAGGAGTTGGTTGCCATGTCCTTCTCCCATTTTTGTGGTGCTGGAAATCGAACTTGGGACCTCAGAGACTGCAGAGCGGTGCTCTACCAGCTGAACTAAATCCCAGCCCCCTATCTTTAGTTATTTTATCAAAACACAGACCGTAATTTTGTCCAGCCAGGATATCAGATCTTCTTCCAGCCAGCCTATGTCCAGACAAATTACCACTTCAGCCACCTTAAGACCAAAACAGAAGCCATTTTTCACAAGGTTCTCTTACTCAGAACCCTCAGTGGCTCCCTTGTACCTTGTGTTGACCATCTTTCCAGCCTGTCTCTGCTGCCCTCATAAATTGGCTGCTTCAGTCAAACTGATCCTGCTTGCTTTCAAGTTTCTACCTTCTTATACCCTGACCTCACCCAGGTGAGTCTTCTGCTTCTTCCCCAGCCACAGCCTTTACGAGTCCTTCACATGTTGCTGTTGTTGTTGTTGTTGTTGTTGTTGTTGTTAGGTGCCGTTGAGTCGTGTCTGACTCATAGCAACCCTCATAGGCTGATTGTTTTGGAATTATCTCAGGAATGGATTGCCACATCCTTCTCCCATTTTTGCAGTGCTGGGAATCAAACTTGGGACCTCAGAGACTACAGAGCGGGGCTCTACCAACTGAGCTAAGTCCCAGCCCAGTCCTTCTCACATCCCCCCTAAAATCATTTGTGACCCTTAGGCTTAAAGCCTTCTCTTCCCCATTCCTTCTGTGGCTTGCCACAAAGCACTACCTGATGAACCCTCACCTGCAACCCAAGAGACAAAAGAACCTTCCCTGTGGGGGGCTCGAGCTTCTGCAGAGTTGCTGAGCTCCTTGGGGAGGGGGCTGCCTGTGGGAGGCCAGGAGGCAGGAATTCTAGAATGATGAGGGTCAATGCCACAGCTCTAGAGGAGCAGGACCTGAGGAGGAGCACTGACACGACCTCCCAGAACCGGCCTGTTCTGGCCCATGCACAGAGCCTCATTTATGGAAAGGGAGGCATGGATACACCTGCCCAGCTGGAGCCTCATTAGTGGTCAATGATGTCGGAATGGATCCACCAGTGTTGTCCAGTCAGCTGGTTGGTGCTAAGGAGGAGTGAAGGACAGCCCAGGCACCATTAATGGAACAGGGATGCTAGCAGAGGTGAGAGCCGTCAGCAGACTGGACACACATCAAACGCTCTCAGGTACAAAGCCTCCCGCCTAGCACGGTTGTCCTCAGGAATTTGCATACTCCAGAGTGACCAAGGGGGCTGGGATTTAGCTCAGTTGGTAGAGCGCTGCGATGCAGTCTCTGAGGTCCCAAGTTCAATTCCCAGCACCACAAAAATGGGAGAAGGACCTGGCAATCCACTCCCAAGGCAATCCCGAAACAATCAGCCATTGAAAACCCTATGAGGGTCGCTATGAGTTGGATACCGACTCGACGGCACCTCACAACAACAAAGAGTGACCAAGATTGGGATCCAACCATAACACTAAGAGATGGATTATGCTGAAAGCTCTGCAGGGTAACGGGAGGTTCTGGATGGAGGTGGTTCCTGGGGCAGGAAGTTTGAGCAAGATTTCAGCAGGTGGAGATAGAGAGGAAGGGGATTCAAGGTGGAGGGAATGGAGATAGCAAAGGCGCAGAAGTGGCCAAACACAGGACTTGTCGGAAAGCTCTCAGTTCATACAGCTGGCTGTGGGGTCACGGAGCGGAGCATCAAATGTGGCTTGTTGGACAGACTGCGAATGCCCCGTGAGCTGCAGAGGGGGTGCTCGGGCCCAGCGTGTGCCCTCCTCCTGGAGGTGCCTGAGGGTGTGACTGTATTCTTGGAGCAGAAGCAGCTGCGTGGATGACTTGGGTGGCGACCGATCTGCCAAGAGCTGAGGGATGAGGAGGATGAGGGTTGGGTGGGCACAGGGTGGCTCTGTTCCTGTACGTCTGATCCCTTGCTCTTTCCCACATTCAGCCCACTGGAGTCTGTCCTCCACACTTTCTCTGTCTGAATGGCCCTAGCACGTGTCCACTTGTCCTAGCCAGCTTCCTGGCTCGGGCTGCCAAGGGATACATAAGTCACAAGGTTGCTGCCTGGTCTTGGGCAAATGTCACTTCTTGAAGACCTGAGAGTGTCTGTCCTTTATACAGCCAGGATAACAATCCCTGCCTAATGTCTCTTGGTGAAGATGACCATGAAGGGAGGTGACGAATAAAAGTATATTTGAAAGCTTCATCCTTCTGTGGTGCACTTCCCTTTGGCTGGCTTTAGGAAAACCCTTCCCCGGGGCTTCTGAGCTGAGAGGGAGGGGATGCGTCAGCTGCTGCCTGTCAACAGGATACCGTTGAAAATTCCCATGGATGGGGCGTGGATTGACATGCCTGCTTGTTCTGCCATCTGCAGACCTCCCAACCTGGGCCCTCTTGGAGGTGGCAGGAATGGGACTCCCTTTGTGTAGCCAGTTCCACTTTGCTTTCTAATCGGCTCCGGCCTGGTGAGTGCTGTTGGGGTCGGCCTGTAACCTTTCCTTCCCTCCTGACGGTCCTGGGTCCTGGCTTTTCCAGGGCTTGCAGCGTGCTTGTGGGTTGCTTAGTTCATGCCTGGTTACTTCTTTTCTGTGGCTTCCTCCCTTTTACTCTCCCCTAGTCTAATCCCATACTCACGTTGTTGTTCCACCCCTCCTCACTGGCACCCCCTCTGTTTTCAGAGCATCTGCTGATGGCTCCAATTTCCTCGTGTGCTGAGGTTTCAAATCAGCCTCTTTGTGAGCCAATTTCGGCGCTTAGGAAAAGGCACAGGCTTTCTCACAGAGCACTAATAGAATCCTCCCTCCAGGATTCTTGGAGGCATCTCCTCAAGAGCCTTCCTGCCTCCGGGGTGTCTCCACCTTTCTATCCCATCTATTCCAGCCAGATCAAGCGCCTGGAAGCAGAGCTCTGACCATGACTCTTCCTTGTTCACAGCCCCCACCCTATCTCCCATCTACTCGCGCTTTGGCCCGGACTCTGTTGTTACTTTGAGTGGCTCATACTTCTGTCCAGACCAAACTTTCCAGGTCCATTTTGCCTTTCTCTTTCCAAACATCCCGCAGCGGTGGCAAACAGAACTACTTCCAGCTCTTTGTCTGAAAACCACGTTTCCCTGCACCTGGCCTTTGCTCAGGCTGCGCCCTCTGCCCAGAACCTCCTGTTCATTTGCTGTTCCTTACTTCTCGGTGACCCTTACCTTGCCTTCCAGTCAAAGCCGTCTTCCCTTCTGCGATCCTACTGCCTCCATCTAGCCACACCTCTGACCATGAGTCCCCCTTGGCCACCTTATGTAGAGATTACGTATGTTTGTATATTTGCACCTCGCCTCCAGCGTGCAGACACAGGCTGATTCATCTTCAAATCTCCCACTGCGCCCAGCAGTATGTCCTGCATTCAATGAATAAACCTCAAAAGAGATGACAAACTAAAGTTTCTCCGTTAACGCTTGAATTGAAAAACTACCAAATTAAAACAAGGACATCTATTTTGTTGTTGTTGTTGTTTTTGGTCAGAACAACATTCTCAGATGTTTCTTTCTGCAAAATCCCCTCACATCCATTTTCATCCCGCAGACCTTCTGCCTTTCAGAATATAGATTGCAATCTTTTAAAGGGAGTAACTCAAATCAACCTTTAATGAGCTCCACAGGATTGGTGAATTTACCATAACTCAATTCCTCCCTCCCTCCCTTCTTTTTCTTCCTTCCTTCCCAACTGGAATTCTAGTATATTAGATATATTGCTTGAAAAAAAGCCAAGCAGAGGCAGTGGGTGGGAAATCACTTGGTTATAAAAAGCTCCTTTGTATAATGGGCTCTGACCTGTATTATAGTGTGTCTGAACATATGCCAGGCTCTAACTCTGCTCTTGACTGGAATTACAGCTTACTCCAAAGGTTATTTGCCACTCATGGTTGACTATTATGCAGTGAAGTTGTGTAATGTCTTTGGCCCATATGGTCATCTTCTCATCATGAGAAACAATAATAAAAATAATTCCTTACACTTGTCTTTATTCAGCTGATACTTAAGGGGATTTACTATGTCTCAGTCACTCCAACAAAAGTTGGAGTGCACAGTCCAGCAAGACATTATCACCTTCCTCTACATTCCCTCTAGGACCACTATGTGGATGAGACTGAGCAGGTGGTAGCATCTTCATTTTATAGATGAAGAAATGGAAATTCAGGTGCTTAGGAGATGCTCAGCCATTCAGAACCCTTGTATGTGGTCACTCATCAAGAACTGTGGGTGGACAGCTACATTGTAACTTGAAGTCACTTGTTTTCCTCCGTAAACCAGGGGCTGGTGGGGGGCAGTGAGTTCAGGGTGGTTGTATACCACTTCTGGACCAGAGATGGCAGCCCTCGTGTGCTGGAATTCATGTTTCCTCACATCTGCTTCCAGCTGATTTAGACCTAAACCCAAGAATGTAAGCCTGGAAGGGAGACTTTGGGAGGTCTGGCTCAAGACGCCTACCCTTACTGTTGTATATCCTGGAAGTTGAGCAGCAATGGGGTCAGGAGCCCTGCAGAAGTGACCATATTCCAAGGGACCGTCCGAACACCCTCTCTGCTATTGCGGGCTGAAGGCAAGTGCACCAGGTAACCCAGCCCTGTCTGAGCTGCATCTCCCAGGAAGTGAGAGAATCTAATGACATCTAGAGTTCACCTCCCCACTCTATGCCTATTATTTCTTGCCTACGGAGTCCCCTGGGCTGGGATTTAGCTCAGTCAGTAGAGCACTGCTCTGCAGTCTCTGAGGTCCCGAGTTCGATCCCCAGCACCGCAAAAATGGGAGAAGGACATGGCAATCCACTCTTAAGGCAATCCTGAAACAATCAGCCATTGAAAACCCTGTAAATGTTGCTGAGTCGGACATGACTCGATGGCACCTCACAACAACAGTTTCCTTACACACCAGTGGGGGCCTTGCCCTTGATGGCCTGGATTTGTAAGTGAGAAAAGTTTTGGGAAGAAAATTGAGTAATATAAATTTACTACACACTTCAAATTTAGAAAACATAGGTATGTTTAAAGAAAAAAAAGTCTATACTTTCATTACCAAGAGCTGATTGCTATTAACATTTAAGTATATAAGGTTCCATTTTTCCATGCTGTTATTTCTAAAAATTAGTGTATGGCATTTATTATTTTATTTTTGCATTTGTATTGAGACTAACATACAGACAGGGAATGCACAAATTTTAATGACCAGTTTAGTGGATGCATTTTCTGATGTGGGCTGGGATTTAGCTCAGTTGGTAGAGTGCCTCTCTGCAGTCTCTGAGGTCCTGGGTTCGATTCCCAGCACCACAAACAATGGGAGAAGGATGTGGCAATCCACTTCCAGGACAATCCTGAAACAATCAGCCATTGAAAACCCTGTGAGTCAGACACTACTTGATGGCATGTAACAACAACAACAATAACATACACCTGTATGACCACTGTTCAGATCAAGGTCTAAAACATCCTCACCTCTCCAGAAAACTCTGTATGCCCTCCTTCATCCACATGCCTCCCACCCCAGAGGTAACCATTATTCTGATTTCTTATCGCCATACACTGTAGTTCAAATTTGTTCTTTTTCCTACTCAGCAATAACTATCAGACCATTTCCATACTGCTGACTCATCACCACCATTGTCATCATTGTCATCCTCACCATTGCTGTCACCGGTCAGTGGCAGCATAGAATTCCATGGTATTGACAGATTGTACATTTGCTGGACTACAAGCCTATGTCTTAGAAATGCTTACTATGCTGTTTCCTACCATCAAAGAATCTTGTGTCTGACATCAGGTGCTCTGGAATAGGTAGGGTCAGTGAGTTGAGATTTTTCTGTATGATTATTTTTTCCTCCAAAGTTGGTTTATGCCTTCCATAGATCTCTGAGTCTCTGATACATCCGTGCTGTGCTGAAAGTTCTGATAACCATCCCTGGCTGTGTTTGGAAGGGCGTGCAACATCCCAGCATGCAATGTGAAAACATCAGTAGGAGAGCAAGTTCTGGGGTGCTGGATCATCCCCTTCCTCAACTTCTTTTTAGAAATTTATTTTTAGAAGAGGAAAGAAATTCATTGGACAATTTAAATGTCTCGGTTTAGTAAAAGGTTCCTTTAAAATGATACTGGTGAGTCAGAAAGATGGCTGTTTTGATTATTATCATCTTTCATGAAAACACTGCGAGAAAGACACGAACTCCACTCATCGCTCTGATGAGCAGTTGAGTCTTAATCATGCAGCCATCAAAAATGCCCATTGGGTCACCTTTCCTGGATGAGCTTTTGATTACTTTTCTAGCACTATTACTACAACTACCATTCTGACTGGTATTATAGATAGGTTGAATACCCCTAATCCAAAAGTCTAAAATCCAAAATGCTTCAAAATAAATAAAACCTTTTTGAATACTGAATATGATACCCCTAAATAATACTTTCCGATGGTTCTGTGTGTGCAAAGTTTGTTTCATACACAAAATTATTAAAATATTATATAAATTACCATCAGGCAATGTGTATAAGGAATATATGACACATAGGGGAATTTAGTGTTTAGGTGTATGGAAATATTTGAAAAAAAAAAGCCACAATCCAAAATACTTCTGGTCCCAAGCATGTTGGTGGAGGGACCCTCAGCCTATACTTCTCTTGTTATCACCATTAATGGCTGTAAAGTTATATTGAGTTTCCACTTGTGGAATGCCAGGTGCCACATGATCTCAATGGGAGACTGAATTCAGGCACTTACTTGAGACAAAAGTCCTCAATGCTTTTCAGTGCCGCTGAGTCTCCTGCTGTATGCTTTACCTGTGCGCTACTGTATATTCCTCACGGCTGCCACAGGGGGCAGCAGAGTTAACATCAGGGTATGGCTGTGACCCATACCCGTAAGAGATGAGTGGACCAAAGGGAACATGTGTGTGATGTAAGAGCTGAGATTGAACTCCGGCTTTCTGATTCCAAAGCCTCTATTTTTCCCACTCTGTTAGAGCCTTAATGAATGAATGGATAAATGAGGGAATAAATGAGTGACCCAACCAACCTGGTACACTGAGGTTGTCATTATCAGGAAGGATGTTTTTGAATTTTGATGCCAAAAGGGAAATAGTCTTTCACTTAAAACTCTTTTTAACACCCTAATATAATGCTTTACTGTAGTGTCTTGGAAATTCACTGTCAACTCTTGGTGGTAACAGAGTTCTACTAGGAATTCAGACATCTTACATGACAATTCAGGGTGCCAGGTTTGCTCAATGTCAGTTGCTTGGGCATGCTGGTGTATGATTTAGGATAATTTTACAGCAATACCAGAAATAACAGTGGCTTAAGTAAGATAGAAGTGGATTTCTTCCTCAAGTACAGTCTGGGCTAGTATGGTGGTGGGTCAGAGTTTGTCCTCTTTGTGGAACAGTTTATTGCAAGAAGGAGGACATGAAGAAGAGAGTGCCTCTCCCTTAAGGAAATGTCCCAGAAGTTCCACAGGACACTTTTGTTTCCATCTCCTCATCAGCTGCTTTAAATGGATATGTTGTTGTTGTTAGGTATCATCAAGTTGATATACATCAAGCTGACTCATAGAGACCCTGCGTACAATGGGAGAAACACTATTGTCATTGCTTCTCTGCTGTTCATAGGATTTTCAATGGTGGATTGATTTTTGGGAGTGGGTTGCTGGGTCCTTCTCCCAAGCCTACAGCACCTGGTGTTCCCAGGTGGTCTCCCATCCAAGTACTAACCAGGCCCGACCCTGCTTAGCTTCTGAGATCTGACTGCATCAGATGCCACAGGGCTATGGCCGCAGGCCTTAAATGGATTATAGGACCATCATAGTCTCTACCTTGTAGGGCTCCATTGTTGTTGTTAGGTGTCTCGGAGTTGTGTCCAAGTCGTGTCCGACTCATAGCGACCCTCATAAGGTTTTCCATGGCAGATTGTTTTGGGATTGCCTTGGGAGTGGGTTGCCACATCCTTCTCCCATATTTGCGGGGCTGGGAATCAAACTCGGGACCTCAGAAACTTCAGAGCAGCGCTCTACCAACTAAGCTATATCCCAGCTCCTGTCGAGTTGGTATCTGACTCATAGTGATCCTCATAGGGTTTTCAATGGCTGACTGTTTCGGGATTCCCTTGGGAGTGGATTGCCAGGTCCTTCTCCCATTTTTGCAGTGCTGGGAACTGACCTGGGGACCTCAGAGACTGCAGCTCAGTGCTCTACCAACTGAGCTAAGTCCCAGCCTGTAGGGCTCCATTGTGAGGGTCAAATGAGCTAATGTGAGTAAACCGCCTGAAGCTACTGCCATGGTGGTAGCAGGGATCTGGGCCCATCAGGCTTGGGCGGGTCTTCCTTGAGGACTTCTTTTAACTGCTTTAGTCTTTGTAACTTGCCACACAATATGGACAGCAGCCAGCGCTTGACAGTATCCATTAAGATAAGGATGGTAATAATAACAATGACAAAATGACTTCTTAGTAAACGGTGGCCACATGCCACCAGTTACTAGGTAAAATACCTAGTTTTCATGGTTTCATTTAGTCTTTCACGGGTTTAGGAAGCAGGTACTATCATAATCCCTATTTTATACATGGAAGATCTTAGACTCAGCAAAAGATAGATTTCCTTGCTCAAGATTTTCTAGCTAAAATTAACAGAGCAGGAATTGGGATCCAGGAAAGTCTCACCCCCAAGCCCAGGGTCTTATTTAGGATATCCACTGCCTCCATATCCTTGAGGTCTCTCTGCTTCTGCGTGCCATCCCCTTGATGAGTGGTGGAGCGGTCAACTTGGTCATGCATTCAACAATCTATTCTGATGTTATCATTTTTGATGATCTGGATTATCATTAAGTTTCTTGATTGAAAGAAAACCTTAAACTGTGTCAGTAATGACATGCTTAATATCAGACATGCTTTTGTTGAATGTCAGGTCTTATGGCTGTACATGCAGAAGAAGCAAACCAAACCACGCATTACATTGTCATTTAAGCACTGTCTCGATTAATGGTGATGAGAAAGTTGATGTCGGTGGTGGACAAACAGACTGTCAAGAAAACCAAGGAAAATTGTGCCCAGGGTTGGCTTGCGTCCACTGATGATTTATAGCCAAATGAGGATTCTGCCATCTTCCTGGGAAGTCATAATCAACCAGACTCACCCATGGGAGGCTTTTGCTAACCTAACCAACCCATTTGCACGGCCATGAGCCAGAGAGACAGACCTGGAGAGAGTCCCTGCCTTAACAAGTGGTTACAATTTAGTTTGCCCTCGGAAAACTCCAGTGGTTTGACTCACCTCTCCACATCCCAGAATGAGTCTCCGCCTGACTTTTTGCTGTAGGCACGTTCTGAACTGACAGTTCTTATTGAGGAAAATTTCTCACTCATCAGCGATGACTGGAGATGGTGGAAAGAGAATAAGCTCGACAAAGCAGCGGCCCAGGAGCAAATTAGCAGTGCTTAGACAACGTGGAGCAGAGGGTGGAGAGAGGAGAAAATAGCTCCCAGCCTCAGGCTTCGGCCGGGGCACCTTCATCCTGTGGGTGGAAATTTGGGGCCCAAATGGCCCTTTAGTGATGTCCCTGAGGTTCTCATCCAGAGAGAACAACTGTCATGATCGTGATTAGTTGAAATCTTGGCAGATGGCGGTGAGAGCTCTACTTACTTGGATAGTTAAAGTGGTGATAAATTTGCATGGCTGATTTCAAAATCTCAAGTCAGGGATGCCTGCCATGGGGGCAGCCTGAGATGGAATCCCTCCTTGCTTTGGAGGCTCTGCACTTGGCGCGAGTATCAGAGAGTGGGAGCTGGGCACATTCCTATGCATGTTCCATCTCAAGTGGATTCTCCGGCTCCTGTATGGAGCTGTTCGGCCACGCTGAGGAGAGTATTTTTCAGAAAGGCAAGGTCTGCTGAGAAACTGAGGAATAGAGAGTATTTTCTTTCTTTCAGTGAGCAGATACATTTCCTGTGATGATAAGATTGGTAAAAAAAAAAAAAATCCTATAGCTGGGCATGGTGGCACATGCCTGTAATCCCAGCTGCTTGAGAGGTGGCGGCAAGAGGATCGCAAGTTCGAGACCAGAGGCAGTCTGTGTAACTTAGTGAGACCTTGTCTCACAAGAAGTAAAAATATGGGATGGGGGTGCAGCTCAGTGGTCCAGCACTTGCAATACATGCAAGTGTGAGACCCTGGGTTCCACCCCCAGTACCACACACACACACAAAAGATACACCCCCCCCCCACACACACACATCTCCTATGGATAGGTTGATATATAAAAAATGCACAATTAAATTTAGTGAAGAAGGGACACTATAAAGAGTAGAAAGAAGGAGGGAGGGGACTAGCAGAGGGAAGTGAAGATGGTGGAAGGTGGGATGGGGAGGAGAGTCAATGTAGAGGAATAAAGGGGGAGAGGATAATCACAATGTAAACATTGGGACTCCATGAGTACATTGGAAAAATAGGGGACTACAACCCCAATATGCATTTGAGTTTTACTATATATTAGCCATACGGCTCCATAAAGCTTGTGGGTTGATGAAAGTGTAGCCAGAAGTGATGTAATGATTGCACAATGGAAAAAGCTATGTTACTCTGTACCCCACCACCATTTACTAATAAAGGGAGAGAAAAAAAGATTCGTGCCGTTCAAACTTGTGTGGTTCTTTTGGGTGTACTATTTTATGGAATCCTTAGGACCCCCTATCAGTGAAACGGGGTGCTATGGCAGAAAGGGTCAGAGGTAAGCTTGCATTCAAATCACACCTTTGACTCTTACAGGCTGTAATTATTTGTTATTGCTGTTTTTATTTTATTTTAAAAAAATCTGTTAGGGTCTTATTTTCTCCATCTGTAAAAGGGGGTGTGATGTTCCTTTTGGGGGATGATGATGAAGATTAATGATTGATGCATGTGAGGTACTGAGTTGTTTCTGGGCACTGAGCAGGCTCCCCTGTGATGAGGGTCATTAATGTCATCGTTCCCAGGAGAGAAGACACAGGGCAGAGGAGGGGCTTCTCATAGTCCCCTTGGTGGGTGATGGCTATGAACCCCACAGGGGTCACTCTAAATCCGGGGTGCCATGGTGTTTCTGTGAATGGTGCCTTCCTGTCTGGGTCTCCTAAGATCCCCCTTGTTGAAGTGCAGTTCAGGAGTCAATGCTGGTCCTGCACATGCCAGCCTCAGCTCTCTCTGGGCCTCCTCTTGAAAGCCAAGCCCTGCTCCAGGTCCCCTGTGCCTCCTGGCATTGCAAGCAGGTTTGGGAAATTAGGGGCTGAAAGGTCTGCAGGGAGTGTTGAGGCTTGTCAGCAGTAAGGGCTTTAGGGGCTTCATTCATTATTGAGACAGAGTGTATATGCAGCCCAGACTGGCCTCCGACTTTCAGTCCTCCTGCCTTGGCCTCCACAGTGCTGGGATTACAGGCGTGCGCCACCACCCCTGGCCTGGTGTCTTTTTGTGATTTCTTTTCTAAATCAGGAAGATGAGCCAAGGCAGCTTTACTGCTTTAGAAGTTAGTGTGACCGGAGTGTGGTGCGTGCTTTGCTGCCCTTTCATTCCACCCATCCCACAAAGAAAAGCCCTGTGCTGCTGAAGGGAACACACTGTTGTCAAAGAGGTGACCAGCAAGTCTCCTATTCCTCTCCACGCGGGACTGCCGCGTGTTGTGCCATGTAAATGCAGTACGTGAGGGGCGGTGCACAGGCTGTCTGTATCCAGCGTGTCCCAGACTCCCAGCAACCTGGTAGGGAACAAGAGAGCCCCTGCCGCATGGGTGATTTTAGTGCTGCATCCTGAGCATGGGATCTTTGGAAGAAACCAGCACTGCATGGCCCGAGGCAAGGTTGGATCAGTTTAGCAGTGGGGACTGAGCAACATCACTCCAGGCAAGCAAGTGATTTTTAAAAAATATATGCTGTCTTCAGCAAAGCGGAAGGAGTTTCCTGGCCCGTTTATGGCCAACAGAAGGAGAGCGAACCTTCTTTCCTGCCATTCCTCGTCATCTTTTACAAGCCTGAGAAGAGCAGGGGCGCTGAGTGTAGGGGCTGAGGGAGGTGGGCGGGGAGGAAGGAGAAATGAGGGGAGAAGAAGGATCGAAACAGATACTCAGGCAAACCTTCGTTCTTCACAGCTTCAGTTCACCAAGGCTGTCAGCGAATCTCACGTACCCCCCAGCTACTGCGGTTTGCATTATAAACTCTCCCAATTACCTGAAATCTCACTTAACTTAAATTTCAGCACATCCCCTGGGGCATTCACATAATCAAAGTTTGCCTGTCGTAAGTAATACCGGAGAGGGGAAAATGCAATGGTGAGTCTGAGCGAGATAGATCATTAAAAAAATAAAAAATAAAAATAAAAAAAAAATGGCGTCTTAGAGAATGGCATTAGAATCTTTAAGCATCCAACCTGAAATTGCCGGAATATTAGCTATAGGTTACGGAGCTGAATACAGTGTTAGAAAAGGGCCTTGGGAACGCTCAGGGATTGCAGTGTGGACGGTGGGCAGAGGCATGAGAAGGAAAGGCTGGGACCCAAGGTATGAGGGAGTGAACGTGGCAGCTGGAATTGCCACAGATAGGGGACATCAGGAACATGTACATTCGTGTGGGGCTGGCCCACGTGGCATTTTGCTCTGTAGACGCTCACATTTGTGTCTGAAGTGGTTAAGCACTGGCTTAGTGGGAACTGAAATTAGTTTGCTTCTCTAATATATATTGAGCATGCGCCATGGGCCAGGAGCTGGGCTTGGCTCTGGAGATGCAACGATGTCTGTGAAGGGCCCTGGGTGCAGAGACCATAGGAGACCAGTGGGCAGACAGTCAGGTGCTGTGTAGCAGCATGTGTGCGTGTAGCGTTCCTTGAGGTGCACCCAGAATGCCACGTGGCCACGGGGAGCCAGCTCTTTCTCTGTAGGGAGTTGACAGAGGCTTCCCAGCCAGAGAGCTCTCTCCAGGACTGGACAAGAGAAGAAAGGGGAGGAAGGGCGAGCGTGGGAGTAGCGGCAGGTGGCTTTTCCAGGAATCCAGGCAGGCAAAAGAACAGCAATGAGGAAGTCACATGTGGGTTGTGGTTAGATACGGAGGGGCTGTTGTTTGCCGGTCCCTTTAACATCTAAGGTTTTTGTTAGACAGGCACAATCCAGTTTACGTTTTTAGATGGACTGGGTCCTGAACTAGACAGGTAGGGAATGCAGAGGAGGCTGTCGTGATGATGCGGTCAGAGATCATGGGACAGAGCCAAGCAGAGGTTCTAGGAGTGGAAGGAGGCTTAGTGGAGTTGGAGAAGTTATATTGATTGTTGAATGCTACTTACCAGGCACTGCTAGGTAGATAGGAGGAGGTATTACTAAAGTGGGGGGCTGAGATTTAGCTCAGTTGGTAGAGCGCCGCTCTGCAGTCTCTGAGGTCCTGAGTTTGACTCCTAGCACCACAAAAATGGGAGAAGGACATGGCAATCCACTCCCAAGGCAATCCTGAAACAATCTGCCTTTCAAAACCCTATGAGGGTTGCTATGAGTCAGACACGACTCGACGGCACCTAACAACAACATTACTAAAGCGGGGATGGGAGCAGCGGGGGAGGAGGGCAATGATAGCAGAAGGAAGAGGGTGACCAGGTGTGTAGTCCGCTTTCCGTTGCTGTAATGAATTACCCGAGATAATCAAGTTATGAAGAGGAAAGGTTCATCCTGGTTCATGGTTTTGGACGTTTCTGTTGGGCCTGTTGCTTTGGGGCCTGTGATGAGGTAGCACATCATGGTAAGAGAGCCAAGCCACTGACCTCACGGCCAGGACTGGACAAGAAAGAAGAGGAGACTGGGGTCCCAGTATCCCTTCAAGGACCCGCCCCCCCAATGACCTAAGACCTTGCACTAGGCTCCTCCTCTTAAAGTGTTCACCACCTCCTAGCTGTCCCACTCCAGGGAGGAAGCCTGCCTCACATTGGTGTTTGGGGGATTTTTAAGATCTAACCTTTAGCACCAGGGGAGGACGGGCCTCTGAAAAAAGAGTGAGTCTGCAGTTGAGAAGTTTCTAAGTTGTTTCCTCCAGCCGTGTATGTTAATCATCACCTTGAGAAGCCTTTCTGACTTAGCAGACATGTCTTTCCATTGGCTAATGAGAGCTGGCCCGATCCTATCAGTAAGACCGCTAAGGATCACGAGTCACTGTTTGGTGGAGAGGGTCATTCAGCAGAGAGGTCCTCCCCTGACACCCAGCTGCCTCCCTCCCTCCTCCTGAAGCACTTACTTGGTCATAAAGCCATCCAAATAGTAATGTTGTATGTCAGATAGTCACTTAATTATTATGGTCTTCCTTATAGCAATTATGATTTGCTTTATTGCAGATAACAGAACATGGGTAGATAAAAGCCACTCAATGGCAAAAACCTGTGGGTTTGGCTTCTTAAGATGATGAGCGCGAGTCTACCTTCATGGTGTTTGCGCGTGGGCATGAATTAGCCTCGACACATGAGTTATGAGCTCTGCTTCTAAAAGGTAATTGAAGTGCAATTCAAAGGAAATCTATTTTTGAGTGGATAATAAAAATACTTCATGATATCTAGTATACATGCCAGAAACTGGGCATATTTTACAGAGTTTATTCCACTCGCAATTCATTGATTGCCAAGTGTACTTGGTGTGGGCTTTTTCCTTTCACCGTTTGGTAGGTGTGCGCCCACCTGCAGCTGGAGAAGTCCCACCTGGCGTGTCTGTGCAACTCTTGTTGCATGGCACATGTGTTTCTATGTGTGATCCATAGAGGTTCAGATGTTGTTGTTGTTAGGTGCCGTCAAGTCTGTCCGACTCATAGTGACCCTCATAGGGTTTTCAATGGCAGATTGTTTTGGGATTGCCTTGGGAGTGGGTTGCCACGTCCTTCTCCCATTTTTGCGGTGCTGGGAATCAAACTCGGGACCTCAGAGACTGCAGAGCAGCACTCTATCAACTGAGCTAAATCCCAGCCCACATAGAGATTCAGAGGTTAATCCAAATGAAAAGCATTGTTATTAAGTCACTGTCTTTTCTTATTCAACACTTATTCGCTAACTGGGAGAAGGAAACCTTAGCAAGGTTGAGAAATAAACTCAGGAGACTGCATCCACCCCGGGTGGGTGAACATTTGGTGTTTTCTTAACCCCCGGCATTTGTTTCTGTTTCTTGGAGCACCTGCGCTTGGACAGTCTGTGTGCAGTAAGGACTGGGCACAGGTGCCCTGCTCTTGCCCAGGCATGGCACCTGCTCTGGGCCAGGTGGAGACGCCCTTGAACAGAGAGACGAGGAGACTGAAACAGAACGGCACTCAGTCCACCCCATTCGGCAACCTCTGACCAGACCTTGCCTGCAATTAGACCTGGTAATGGGGATTTCTGGGCCTGCCCCAGCATCTACAGTGGCCTTGTTGCCTCCTGGGCCTGGGTCTAGCTTTCTGTCATCCTGCAAAGATACTATGTGTGCCAGGATCCTTCCAGAACACTCTTATATCAGAGCATCAGTTACGTTACTTATGGCCAAAGAATCCCATTGCTACACGCAGATAAGAATCGGGTGCATGCCTGTAATCCCAGCGACTCGGGAGGCGGAGGCAGGAGGATCGCAAGTTCGAGACCAGAGGCAGTCTGCATAATTTAACAAGACTCTGTCTCAAAAAGTAAAAAAATGGGCTAAGGGTGTAGCTCAGTGGTCCAGCACTTGCAAAGCATGCAAGCATGAGGCCCTGGGTTCAACCCCTGGTACCACACACAAAAAAAGGAAGAATCATTACTACCTTTGCAATGGAAGATAATTCACCTCTTTGGCCTTCAGTGTCCTCATCGCTAAAATAGGGTTAATCTTAGAGGCCATTTCAGAAGGCAGCTATAGGGTTCAAATATGATGGGTCAAGTCAAGCATTTAACACAGTTTGGATAATAAGGATATTCACTAAATAGTGGCTGCTACAGTTACTGTCATAGTCAAATAAAAGCTGTCTTCTGCTCCTAACAATACCTGGGACACAGTAAACATTCAGCAAACTAATTTCTTTTCTCATGCTCCTTTCTTGAAAACAAAACCTTCTTTTCCCGAGGTTAGAAGGAGAGCAAATCCACGGCCCCTATTATACACATGAACTTGACCAACAGAATTACGCCATGACCGAAGATTGAAAGCGAAGGTATAAGGAGCATAAATATGTGTCCCTTGGCTCCACCTAAGGGACTGGAGAGTAGGGAGTTGTCCTGGGCTTTGCCCTGCTCAGCTCAGCCCTTGGGAGTGTGTTCAGACAGCCACGTGACCTACTTGCCCACAGATATGATTCCAAAACCATCTGGGGTGGCCGAGGCTAAATCCATGTGTGCGTCTGATTGCCTGGGCAGCACCCTGGCTAGGAGTATTGCATTATGCAAGGTGCCAACAGACCATATTAAGAAACAGCAAAGCCAGGGTGTCCTTCATAGGCCTGGCAGAGCAGATCACACTGTGGGGTCCTATGGTGTGTCTACACTGTGGGCGACACCACCGTCTCCTCCCGCTGAGCATTGGGCAACAAATTGTACGCACGCTGCGCAGTCCAATAGGATGTGCCCAATGGGGGATCAGGACGGGGTTTCTTCTAAGAGGGTTCTGAATGATGCTCCCCTAGTCAGAGGCCTCAGGGCTCAGAAGCCTAAAGTTGGAACTGCTCAGCACCATGTCCAGGCCCTGTGACCTGGCCTGTCCGTCTCTGCAGCTTTACCCCACGCAGCTCTCCTTCCTCATTGTCACCCCAGCCAGCCCGCCGTTCTGCCCAGGCGCTTCCCAGCAGCCGTCAGACCCTTGTGCCTTGCTCCTGCCATTTCCCTGCCAGGAGAGCTACTTTCCCAGTTCCTGTGAGGCTCAACCTCAATCCCTGCCCTTCGGGGCACACGTCACATGTCACATCTTCCTCTGGTTCCTTGAATTCCTTTGCCAAGCTGTGCTCACCCCCTTGTGATTAAAACAGTAGTAGTGGCAATAACGGGCTGGGATTTAGCTCAGTCGGTAGAGCGCTGCGCTTCAGGGTCTGAGGTCCAGAGTTCAATTCCCAGCACCACAAAATGGGAGAAGGACAAGGCAACTCACTCCCAAGGCAATCCTGAAACAGCCATTGAAAACCCTATGAGGGTCGCTATGAGTTGGACACGACTTGATGGCACCTTATAAAACAAAAACAATGGCAATAACAACACTTAACTGTTTTAGATGTTTTACATGTGCTAGCTTTCAAAATCCCCACACCAATCCTATGAAGATATTGTGACCATCTCGATTTAATCACTGGGGAGACAGAGGCACAGGGGCAGCAAGGTAGTTGATCGCATAGCTAATGAGTGGCAAAGCCCAGATTGGACTCAGGTATTCCTGCACCTTCTCCCAGGGTCTCCACTGCATTGCTCTCTGTTCTGGAAGGTTTGTATCTCCTCTATAGTGTTCAGTATATGGTAGTTAGTAACTAATTAAGAATCGTGAGTAAGCTATGGATTACCATCTATTATTGTGTATTTATTGTTAGGTATAACAAAAGTCTTGGGAGAAGGACTCGGCAACCCACTCTCAAAAAACAATCAGCCATCAAAAACCCTATGAATAGCAGAGAAGCACTGACAATAGTGTTTCACCTGTTGTACATAAGGTCACTATGAGTTGAATACCGACTCGATGGCATCTAACAACAAACAACAATAACAAAAGTATCAGGCACTATTCTAAGTTCATGGAGATTTGTTTCCCTTACCAGCCATGATTTTGTAGAGATTTGGTAGCAGGACAGGCACTAAACTTGGAGTGAAAAGAATCCTAAGTTTCTGTCCTAGCTTTGAGTCCTATAGGCCAGTGTCTTCACCACTGCGAGCCCCAGGTTCTCCATTTGTAGATGGATAGCCTGGACCAGATGACTCCTGAGGTCTGCCCTTGCTTAGAGTTTGGGAATCTATAAGCAAAGAACCTTGGGAGAAGGACCTGGCAACCCCCTCCCAAAAATCAATCTGCCATTGAAAACCCTATGAACAGCAGAGAAGCACTGACAATAGTGTTTCCCCTGTTGTACAGAGGGTCGCTATGAGTCGGATACCGACTCGACGGCACCTAACAACAACAACAACAAGCAAAGAACAGTACCATGTATGTCACAGGTATTCTGAAGTTGTAGTGGAATAATATATGAAGTTTTCTCATTATGTGTATATTATATTTATACATGTGCACATACATTCTCATTTTCAGATTCTATGTATACATCATGCTTATATATATACATATATAGACAGAGTAATTAGGCAATTCATATATTATCTCATCATAGCATCATACCTTGCAGGGTGTGTGCGTATGTGTATGTGGGGGGGGGGGAGAGAGAGGGCAAGCAAGACAGCATACCAGCTAGATACATGCCTTTTTCTCAGCCTATGCATGTGAAATGAATAAAATAAAGTTTCTACTGTCATAGGAAGGGAGATGCTAATAATAAACAAGTGATTCAGTATATAGCTGGGTGCACACCTGTAATTTCAGCGATTTGGGAACCTGAGGCAGGAGGATCATGAGTTTGAGGCCAGAGGCAGCCTGTACAACTTAACAAGACCATCTCAAAATATAAAGAAGGAACAGTGAGCTGGGGGTGCGACTCAGCGGTACAGTACTTGCTTAGCATGTGCAAGGCCCTGAGTTCAACCCCCTAACACTGCAAAAATTAAACAAATAAACAACTCAGGTCAAATAGTAATATATGGACAGTAAAATCAGATAAGGGGACTGAGAGTCACGGTGGTGGCAGAGCACTAGCATCCTAAGAAGGAAACAGAGCAGAGACTAAATGAATCCGGGGAGCAAGCTAAGGAATGAACACAGAGGGAATGGAGATGCAAAGGTCCTGAGGTGAGATTTAAATGCATCCTTTGGACTGTATAGTTACCTCTTGCAGTGTCTTGTTGGATATAAGGTTTTACCTGAGACAGGTAAATGCTGATAACTGGTAACCACGGAGAAGAGTAAAAAAGGTTTGGAACGTGTGCTGGACGCTTCTGGGTTTAGCCGAGAGTTGTGAGTGACGTGGCCCTGAGGAAGACACCAATGTCCCCGAATCTCAGCTGTTCTGCTCATAAAACAGGGGAACCAGTTCTCAGTCCCAGTTGTCAAAGAATGTGGACTATCAAATGAGAGCATCTGTGAAAGTGCTTTGTTTGCTTTACAAGCTGTAAAAATAATGTGTTTGATTTCTAAAAGC
>VMDO01026673.1:6328-26436 GCA_007922755.1 Pedetes capensis | reverse complement strand
TGGCCAGAACTTCAATTACTATGTTGAATAGAATAGGAGAGAGAGGACATCCTTGTCTTGTTCCAGATCTAAGCGGAAATGGTTTTAGTTTTTCTCCATTTAATATAATGTTGGCTGTAGGTTTGTCGTAAATGGCTTTTATGAAATTAAGGTATTTGCCTGTTATACCTATTTTTCCAGTGTTTTTATCATGAAAAGGTGTTGCACTTTATCGAAGGCCTTTTCAGCATCAATTGAGATGATCATATGGTTTTTGTTTGTTAGTTTCTTGATATGTTGGATTACATTAATTGATTTCCGTATGTTAAACCAGCCTTGCGTCTGTGGTATAAATCCCACTTGGTCGTGATGAATAATCTTTTTCGTATGCTGTTGTATTCTGTTTGCCAGAATTTTATCCTCATAGGGTTTTCAATGGCTGACTGTTTCGGGATTGCCTTGGGAGTGGATTGCCACGTCCTTCTCCCATTTTTGTGGTGCTGGGAGTTGAACTCGGGACCTCAGAGACTGCAGCGCAGCGCTCTACCAACTGAGCCAAATCCCAGCCCCGAATCATGTATACACAAGACATATTCCAAATAGCACAGCTAGAAGAAAAAATTATTTAACTAAGTAAACTGAGATTTGAGTTACCATCCAAGAGACAAGTTTTTCTGGTTGTAGTTCCTCAGAGTTATTTGCTTGTGTAAGCTGGGTTTGTTGGCACATGCTTGTAATCCCAGCACTAGGGAGCTGAGGCAGGAGGATTGAGGAGTGTTTGAGATTAGCCTGGTCTTCACTGCATGTTCCAGGCCTCCCTGGGCTACAAAGGGAGTCTTTGTATACTAGTGGAGAGGAAGGGAAGAGGCAAGGAAGGGCAAGGGGAGAGGAGTTTTAAGAGGGTAATGGGGTGTGTGACATGAGCAATGTACAAAAATACACATGGATGTACAAAATACATATGCATGCATGGAAATGTCATAATGAAATCCATTAAGTTGTACACTAACTAAAAAAATTGCTAATAAAAACTTTTAAAAATTATTTGCTTGTTAAAATAAACTAGGGGGAAAATATTCTTTAGGCCCATAGAGTGAAATCCACTCAAAACATACAGGATAAGATATAAAATTAGTTGATATTAAAAGTGACGGGAGGATGTGACCCATTCTCAGTAGAAAAATCTATTAATGAAGACAGACTTTAAGATGGCCCACGTGTTAGAATTAGAAGACAAAAATGTTAAAGCAACTCATATACCTATGCTTAATGATCTAAGGTGAATTAGTCACTGTTAGTTTGGATCCAAATGTCCCCCAAGTTCATGTGCTTGAACATTTGGTGCCTAGCTGGGCGGTAGGGTGACACTTTGTGGAAATCATGGAACTTTGCAGAAGTGGCTTCCTGGTGCTGGACTTAGGAGTTTTATCCTGGACCCACAACTCCAGGAAGCTCTCCCTGCTTCCTGCCCCACCATGCCATGGGGTCCCCACCACAGGCCCAGCAACCTGCCCAGATGCTTGTCCCGCCAGATGCCTTCCTGCCTCGGTGGAATAAATCTTCTAACCATAAGCCCCCAATAGATGTTTTCCTTTCATAACACTTCTTCAGTTGGTTTTTCTGCTACAGAAATAACAGTTAACATATACATAATAAATACAGAGGTAGGAAATCTCACCAGAAAAATAGAAACTATAACAAAGAACAAAATGCCAACTTTCCTTAAATTTATTTACAGATTCAACTAAATTCCAACCAACAGGCTTATGTGGCCTTTTGCAAATTATTTCAAATTGTGTATTATTCAGCATTCTCTCATTATAACAAATAACTAAGACAAATCACAGAACGCCCCTTGGAAGCAAGGATGGCTACCCTGCATCTTATGTATTTTGGATATGTAGTCAGGAGGGACCAATCCCCGGAAAAGGACATCATGTTTGGGAAAGTGGCAGGTGAATGAAAAAAAGGAAGACCTTCCACTAGCTGGATTGGCACTGTGTTTGCAACAATGGGCTTAAACATAAATAAGATCATGTGCCTGGCACAGAATTAGGGACTGTTTTGTTCTGCTATACATAGGGTTGGTATGAGTCAGACCAGACTCAATAGCACCTAACAACAACAAGACAGATTGACTTTTAAACAGAAGAGGTTTATTTTGCCTCACAGTTTTGGGGGTTCCAATGTATGATTGGGTGTACCCTTTGCTTTTAGGCCTCTGCTGCTGGCATAGTACATCATGGTGGCAGTATGTAGCAGATCAAAGCCACTCATCTCACGGCTGCAAGGTGAAAGAGAGAGAAAAGGAACATACTAGAGTCTCACAGCCCCCTTCAGGGGCACACTCCCAATGACATGAAGACTTCCCAGTAGGCCCCACCTCTCAGAGTTTCCACTCTGTCCCAGTGGAGTCATAGGCTGGGGATTGAGCTCCGCCACATGAACCTCTAGAAGACTATGAAGATGCACACTATAGGGAATTGTGTGAGCATACAAAGGACAAAGAGAAATGAAGCTGGAAGCGTCACACTACTTGATTTCTAAATATACTACAAAACTTTAGTGATGACAATAGTATGTTACTGGAATCAAAGCACATGTATAGACTAATGACCAGAATAGAGATCCCAGAATAAGACCATGAGCTTATGGTCAACTGATTTTAGATAATGATTTCAAGAGAACACAATAGGGAAAGGACAATTTCTTCAGGAAAGGTAATGGGAAAACTGTATATCCACAGCCAGAAAGAGAAAATTGGACCCTATCTTACCTTATATATAAAAACCAACTCAAAATGGATCGAAGACTTAAATGCAAGACCTAAAGCCATAAAACTAAAAGAAGAAAATATAGGGAAAAATCTTCTTGACATTGGTCTGGGCAATGATTTTTTTGGATATGACACCAAAGCGCAAATAACAAAAGCAAAAATAGATAAATGGGATGCATTGAACTACAGAGCATCTGCACAGCAAAGGAAAATTCAGTAGAGTGAAGAGACAATATATGGAACGGGAAGAAAATGTTTGCATACTATTCATCTGACGGGGTTAATATCCAAAATGTATAAAGAACTCAATATCAAGAAAACAAATAATAATTTTAAGATGGGCAAAGGAAATAGTAGCCTGGAAACAGCAAAAAATGTGCCAAGAAATAGTAGCAAGAACTGATAAATGGGACTGCATGAGATTAAAAAGCTTCTGAACAGCCATGTGGAAAAAATAAATAGAAAGCCTATGGAATGGGAGAAAATCTTTACTATGCAGGGGCCTAATAGCCAGAATATATAAAGAACTCAAAAAAATCACCCATAGAAAAACAAATAATCCAATCTACAAATGGTCAAATGAATTGAGCAGATGGTTCTCAAAAGAAGTTCAAATGGCCAGCAAATACATGAAAAACTCTTCAACATCTTTAGCCATAAGGGAAATGCAAATCAAAAGTATATTGAGCTGGGTGTGGTGGCTCATACCTGTAATCCCAATGAGCTGGGAGGTGGAGGGCAGGAAGATTGCAAGTTTGAGGCCAGAAGCAGCCTGTGTAATTTAGCAAGACCCTGACTCAAAATAAAAAATTAAAATGGGCTTACTGTGCCACTCAGTGGTAGAGCACTTACAAGGTGTGTGTAAGGCCCTGGATTCAATCCCCAAGTACTGCAAACAAAAAAGAACCTACATGGAGATTCAATCTTTCCCTAATTAAAATGGCTAGCATCAACAAGACAAACAACAAATGCTGTTGAGCATGTGGGGGGGAAGGAACCTTTTTAAAATGCTAGTGGGAATGTAAAGTAGTGCAGACATTATGGAAAATAGAATGGAGGTTCCTCAGAAAATTAAATATAGAACTGCCATGTAATCCAGCCATACCATTCCTGGATATATATCCAAAGGAATCCAAGTCAACATGCCACAGCGACACCTGCACATTCATGTTCATTGCAGCACTGGACTTAGCTTAGATATACATCAACAGATGAACAGGTAAAGAAAATGTAGAGTACATACAAAGCAAAGTTTTATTCAGCCATAAAGAATAATAAAACTATGTCATTTACAGAAAATAGCTAGAATTGGAGATTATCATGTTGAGCAAAATAAACCAGACTCATACAGACAAATATCACAGGTTCTCTTTCATATGCAGAATCTAGATTTAATGTGGGGGGGGGGAGGAGAGAAGAGAGAGAGAAGGGAAAGAGAGAAATTTGAATGTATAAGAGGGTCTATTAGGATGGAGGATTGGGGGTAGAGTGTAGCACTATACTTTCTGGGTTGGATCCCCAGCACCACAAAAATGGGAGAAGGATGTGGCAATCTACTCCTGAAGCAATGCCGAAACAATCAGCCATTGAAAACCCTATGAGGGTTGCTATGCATGGGGCCTGACTTGATGGCACCTCATAACCATCACAGTAGAATGGAGGAGGAGAATAACATGAAGGGAGTAGAAGCAACAAGGAGGGTGATGAGCAATGTACATGATACAACTGTGTGAAAATGCCATAATGGGATCAATTATATTGTATTCCAATTAAAATAAAATTTAATTTAATTATTTTAAATGGCCAAAGGACCTGAATAGGCATTTCTCCAAAGAAGTCATAAAAGTGGCCAACAAATATATGAAAAGGTGCTCAACATCATTAATTGTCAGGGAAATGCAAATGAAAACCATGACCCCATGTTACCGCACATCTATTAGAATGGCTATTATTGAAAAGAGAAAATGAGTGTTGGTGAGGGTGTGGAGGAAAGAGAATCCTTATACATTGTTGATAGGAGTGTAAATTGATACAGTCATGAAAAAGTAGGGAGACTTTGAAAATTAAAAAGAGAACTACCACATGATTCTGGCTGAGATTTGGCTCAGTTGGTAGAGCACCATTCTGCAGTCTCTGAGGTCCCGGGTTCGATTCTCAGCACCACAAAAAATGGGAGAAGTATGTGGCAATCCACTCCCAAGGCAATCCCGAAACAGTCAGCCACTGAAAACCCTATGAGGGTTGCTATGAGTCAGACACAACTCGAGGGCATCTCACAACAACCACATGATTCAGCAATGCCCTTGGGTATATATCTTAAGAGCTATGTGCACTCCCAAGTTCACTGCAGTGTGATCACAATAGCAAAAATTTAGAATCAACATAAATCTCCACCATCAGAGGAATGGATAAAGAAAATGTGATGTATATACAGTCGGGGGCCTCATGATGGATGGCATTTATCACAATGATCCCATAAGATTATGTCACCTGGTGATGTTATAGCCATCTTAGTTTGTGTAAGTACACTCTATGGTGTGTGCAAAACAAAATTGCGAAGCAATGCATTTCTCAGAGTGTGCCCCATTGTTAAGCAACCCATGACTCTGTGTATCTATGTACATAAGAGAATATTGTATAATAATGGAATATTATTCAGCCTCAAAAATATATTTAAAAAAGGAAATCCTGTCATTTGAAACAATACAAATGAATCCGGAAGACATTATAACAAGTAAAATAATCCAGGCACAGAATTGATGGTTGTTCACTGAGGAATTCTTCAAATGTTTTTCTATGCCTGAACACTTTGATAATTGAGGTATTGGAAAAACATGACAGAATATCATAGGCTACTTTTACTCAATATATTTGGGAAACTAATGCAAGTGAGAAAATTTCTAGAAAACACCAACTGCCATAACTAAACTTCTAATTAAAAATACTATATATGATTTCACTGGTGAATTTTTCCAAACATTTAAATAATAAAGCCACTCTTACACAAACATGTACAGATAATAGAAAAATAATGAATATTTCCCTACTTGTATTATGAGGCTTGCATCGCATTGATACCAAAACCTACCAAGGCTATAACAGGAAAAGGCAATCCTCATGAATTTTGAAGCAGAAGTTCTGAGGCCAGGGATGCATTAAAAAGTGTAGCCTTGTAGGCTCTACTTCACACCTGTTGAATGATAATCTGAGCTCCTGGAGCCCAGTGAGAGATGAATTTTCATAATTCTAGATATTTCAGATGAAGCCATTTTAAGGACCAGCATTTGTAAACATTTGTTTTTCAAACTTTCTAAGTAACTGAGATAAGGAAATACTTAAAAGGCTGTTAATATGTAATGATGCATACTTGTTGAACACAAAATTGAAGAAATCAGTTTAAAGTATACACAGCATTTGCTAACTATTTTGAAGAGAACCCAGAGGACACTCTTGAGGTATATGCCAGCTGGCTCTCCCATCAACATTTCTGGAAACATCCTACTTCCATCTCTTGGGTGGACCCCTAGGAGTCATATGTTTCTACAGGATGAGGAGTCCATTGTCAAAGATTCCTTCCCTTGACAGTACTGACTACCCAACAGTCAGTTCACAAGCATCCGTTTCTTCAATTACATCAGAGAGGGTTGTGGCTGTCAGCGAAGATGTGCAGAAAAAGTCACTGCTTCATTTTTAAATTACAAAATCACTACATGAATTATTAAATATAGAGAATAGATAATAGTTTTGAAAGCCAGCATTTTTAAGGAACATTTAGATATTTTGAAAGAGAAAAGAATGCTTGGGTTATTTTTATTGTTTGCTTCTTTCAGCTTCAAAACGCTAGTAGCCTAAAGGACTCAAGAAGGTATTGTTTAAGCGGGGCATGGTGGCTCACACCTATAATTCTAACAGTTGGAGGCTGAGGCAGGAGACCCTTGAGTTCAAGGCTAGCCTGGGCTACACTGTGAGATCCTCTCTCATACAAAACAAAACAAACAAAACACATAACTTTTTTTTTCCCACCATCAACCATATTGGGAAAACATGAGTTAATTTTTATGAGCAGAGTAAAGAAGAGTTTTGGAGAAAGAGAAAACCTATGTGGTATGTGACTACTGAGGGCTTCAGACAAGGGAACGGTCACTCCCTGCCTCCTTGTGATGAGCTACTGACTATTTTAGGGAATCCCAGGGAACGTGGTTCCATTCTCTGCTTCCTGGGGCAGATACCATGTAGAATCCCTTTGAGACAACTTGGGTGCCTGATGGGAGAACAGAAAGCCAGGCTCCTGCAGACCCACGGTTAGGAGAGAATGTTAAAAATTGTCCTTTACCATTGAGACCAATGGAAAACTAATTGAATGAAGGCCACAGGGACATAGAGATTGGAGAAACCATGCTGTTAGCCAGTGTTGCGCTGATCATATGAGCCAGATCCTATAGTAAGAGGCTTCAGCAGCGAAGACAGGAAGAGAAAAAGCAAAGCCTCAAAGCAGGTGAGAAATACTTGTCAGTAGATGTCAGCAGAGGACAAAACTTACAGGAACCCAAGCCCCTCTCCTTCCAATAGCCAAGATAGACTGTACTTCCTGTGCCTCCCTCAACCCCTTTCCAACCGTAGAGAAAAATCCTAGGGAAGTGGAACATGAGGAGATTTAAAGGCACTAAATTGCAAGTGAATAAGCTAAATTAGATCAACCTTAAACTGGCATTCAGAGTCTCACAGAAATCTGCCTCCAGCTGTCTTTCTAACGTTGTTCCTATAATTTCCATTCACAAATGTTCTAGTTGGTCATTTACTTCTTCTCAAGTCCGAGGGTTTTCGCTTTGCATGTTTGCTGATAACATTTCTCCTGAGCTCCCTGAAATTCTCAAACGATATTTAGTTCACTAACTCAAATGCATTGACTATTATGATCAGCCAATGCCTCAGAGTGAACTAATGGACTGAATGAGGAAGAGTTAGTGAATAAGGAATGAATGACTATGATGTCCCTCTTAAAATTAGCTCCCTATTTGAAACTTACCTGACTTTCTAGGCATAGGTAATATCCCATTTTTGTCTAAGAAGGATCTAGAGATCATTTCAACCTCTTTTTAAAAATTCCCATGACATATTATCATTCATTGTAATTTTATAAAATGTAAAGTCAATATGCCGGCTGGGATTTAGGTCAGTTGGTAGAACGCTGCACTGCAGTCTCTGAGGTCCCAAGTTCAATTCCCAGCACCACAAAAATGGGAGAAGGACATGGCAATCCACTCCCAAGACAATCCCGAAACAATCAGCCATTGAAAACCCTATGGGGGTCGCTAAGAGTCGGATACCGACTTGATGGCACCTAATAAGAACAACAACAAAGTCAATATATGATAAAATAGCAGTGATTGATAATATGTGATACACGTGTATTTGTATGGCATATATATATATATATATGCACATGAGTACCTCCAATAATGTCATCCTCTTGCAAAAACATTGTATTTTAGGTAAGGATTAAATTAGATGAATAAATGCAAGCTCCTACACCAATGTATCTCCCTCCAATTTTCCATAAGGTTTAAGAGAGAAAGCACGAGATAGCAAATACAAACAAAACTATGTCTTTTGCAGGACTCTAAGTCAGTACTACTCTTAGTACTGAATAACTGAATTCAGTGACATTTGGCTCTTGTATTATAAGAGCCAGGCACAGTACTTTCCTGAGTCATGTTTCCTGTTGCTTTTACCGGTAAGGTTTATGGAGAAGGGAAGTGCATTAAAGCAAGCAAAGGTGGGAAGTACACAGCCATACCAATTATATGAGTTGTCGTTTTCGGGCAAACTTTGTGGCCATCTCTAAAAACTTTACTGCATGCAGGACATTTAGTAAGTGTTAGTAGGTGGTAATTATGAAAATGCAAGCTATCATTATTGCTAATGACCTGTTATCTTTATCTTATTTTTAGCATTCATTGAAGTAAATAAGGAAAGTTATATTTGGAAAACAATTTTTTATATATCTTATGTGTGTTAAATCTGGGAAATTCTATGGTTCCATATCCAAGTTGTGCTTGTCTAAGATACTTAATAAAATTCACTTAATTCAATGTGCCAAGCAGACAACTGACTTTGTAAGTAACACAGTGCATTATACTGCACAACGGGGCCTAAAAACAGCAAAAATAATTTGATCCAGGTTAGGTGTGGGCTCAACATATTAAAATGAGTTCAATTCATGTTCAGATTTAAATTTTTAATCCTATGTGTAGACAGATGAATAATTTTTTTCATATTTTTCAATTTTTATGTATAATAAAATAGCAAATAGTACCAAAAATTTTATTTAGAAACCATTAAAATCTGAATCCAAATCCAGTTATTTACTGAGTTCAGGTTCAGGTTCATTATAAAAAGTAAATAAATGCTGGAACCTGCTGGGTGTGGTGGTGCATGCCCTCAATCCCAGCACTTGTGAGGTAGAAGGCAGGGGGATTTCTGTAATTTCAAGGCTCCTCTGGTCTACATGGTTAGTTCCAGAACAGCCAGGGCTACATAGAGAAACCCTGCCTCAAAAAGGCAAAATGACAAAAAGGCAAAAAAAAAAAAAAAAAAAAAAAAAGAGTTTGAACTGGAATGGGTTCAGAGTTCATGTTTGGTTTGAAGCCCTACTATGTGCACCTAGGATTTAAATACAAACCAAAACCAAGCTCTTCAAATTTTAACATACTGAACTTGCACCAGAAACTCAACCCATATTTTCAGCTTTGAAGCCTCAAAACATGTATCAATTTAGATACAAAGAAAAAATGAAAATTGAAAATACTGATATCTATATCTCTCAAAATATATACTTTTTATACATTAAATATGTATTTACATTTTATACTTAATATATTTATCCCAGAAGCAAAAATTCCCTCTTTCACCTACTTTGCAAAAATCATTTTATCTATTTACCATATCTATAATTTTTTAAAATGCAAGTCAATGTAACACTCTCCTTCTTAGTCTTCATTATTCTCATCTAGTTTCCACTATGTTCATATTCCAAGAGAAAGGAACATTAGACCTGTCTTTGGCACAATAAGTTCGAATTCTCTCTTAAGCACTGATTTCCTTATTCAAAATCTAAATTTTAAGATCAAAGAATGGACTCCAACTAAACATCCTCTTATTAATTTAAGATTTATATTAAAGATTACCATCCATGTTTTAATCAGTGAATAATACATTATTTTCCTGTGAAAACCTAAAAGTTAATTCTAAAGGGTTAGAAAAAATAGATGTGGCTTTTTACATATTAATATTTGCACTGAGTGACTTTACTTTTGAATAGTTTATTAAACAGTTACTCATTTTGTAATGATGAATTTAGTTTAGACACACTCTAAACTAAGCATGTATTTAGCATATTTACTTTCTTTGTAAATGAGGACAGTAAATACTATTTTCACAAACACCTAATTAGATACTGAGAATTCAAAGCTTTATTAACTGTTGGCATCAACCTACAATAACCTGTTACCAAAGCCATTCTCTGTATACAATATGCAAGCATAGGGGTTTTTTTCTGATTAATTTTACTATATAGTTTTATTGGGTTGGGGTTTAGCTCAAGTTGGTAGAGTGCTGCTCTACTCTCTGAGGACCCAGGTTTGATCCCCCGCACTGCAAAAATGGGAGAAGGCATGGTAATCCGCTCCCAAATCAATCTTGAAGCAGCCATTGAAAACCCTATGAGGTTTGCTATGAGTCGGAACTGACCCAACGGCACCTAACCACAACAACATAGTTTTATTAAGATGTTCAGTAAACCTCACTTTTCACGTGATAGTTCCCGGACCATCCGTCACCTTCAATCACAGCAGAAAGTCTGACAGTTTCTTGAGAGGATTAAAAACTCGTACTAGACATGAAAAGTAGGGTTATAGATCTCTTGATAAACTTCAGGGTTTTCCCCTTAAAGGTTTTTTTTTTTTTTTCCTGGATTTAACTCTAATTTTCCCCCTTATTTTTGAATGTCTCTCAACCAAAGAGGGGCTGGGATTTAGCTCAGTGGGTAGAGCACTGCGCTGCAGTGTCTGAGGCCCAGAGTTCAATTCCCAGCACCACAAAAATGGGAGAAGGGCCTGGCAATCCACTCCCAAGGCAATCCCGAAGCACTCAGCCATTGAAAACCCTATGAGGGTCGCTATGAGTCGGATACCTACTCGATGGCACCTAACAATAACAACAACAAACCAAAGAGACATATCAGCTTCAAGATCTAACCATTCTTCCCTGCACTTCCAGGCTGGAGTCACTGGTGATTTTGACCTCAGTGCCTTCCTGCTCTCAGCATCAGGGAACATTGGTTAACTGTGCCTGCACTCAGCACAGAACACTTTGCTAACTCTCCTCTTCTCTGTGACAGGCTATCATTGTAATATTCCATGTGATGCCATTTCCACTTAATCTTTTCTAACCTCATGACATTGTCCCACATTTTATCCGCTTTGTTACAACTCTAAATTCATTCAAGAACAGATTTGTCATTTAGATTCACTTTGGAAAGGTAAGAGTATAACATTGAAACCTAAGTTACAATGAACTTTGTAGAACATCTTGGTCTCATTAAGTAAAATACATAATTCATATCCTTCAGACAAATAAAATATAATTATTCCAAGAAAATATACCTGGTCATGTTCCAAACAACAATTACTTCTACTGTATATTTCTCTTTTTTATTGTCATTTAAAAATTCCCATTGTTTTCTAATTATATTTTGTAGTAACATCAGCCAAAATTGATACCCTACAATCTTCTTTAATTCCTCCATAACCCATTCTAAAGACATTGTATATAAATATATTTCTTATAATAATCTATGAAAACGTTCAGTAATCAGCTTACAGTTAACAAAATTTCTTAGAGTTCTCCCATGTTTTAATAAAGTATGCAACATGTTTTCTTTGCATCTTAATTTAAATTAAAAGCAGTTAAAGAAAATACCTTACCCCAAAAGTTTTCTGGCCATGGGCTCCCTAAACTTGTTGTATTATTGGCCATAATATCCACAAGAAAGAGAAGACAGAAAGAAAAGCCAGTATGTCCAAAAGAAGCAGTTTGATTCTATGTCTTTTGTGGTTCGGCAAGAGAAAAATAATTTTCACACAACCCCTCATATACTTGCCTTTGCATAAAAGGAAATATGTGTATCATGCTTCCTGCTTTTATACTCAAATTAGCAACTGTTTTTCTTATCTGGAAATTCCACATGGCTTGGAGACACAAAACAATTTCCTTCTCGTCATTTCCTCAGCCGTGTTACTAAGGACCCTCCTCTTCACCACAACCAAAGCTGTTTGGGGACAAGAGGCTGCTCCAAGTTTCCCCACCCTCTCCTGACAGACAGAGGAAGAAACCAAAGTCTAAGCTGCAGCACTTTGGGTTACATGTATACAGGCTTGAGAAATAGACTACATTCCAACCTGTGAAAATAGTACTTACATTGATAGTAAATAGTGTGTGTGGGGGGGGTACCAAATTCCATAGTCTATTCAACTATAACTACTTTTACTTAATACCCTTTGTTTATAAGTCTGTTACTTATTGAAATTCTTAGCCTATCTTTTCTTCTATTTGGTATATTGATTTTTGAAAAGCTATTTCATTAATTTTTTCACAAATGTTTAAGTATAATTCATATGTATTTTAATTGACATTTAAATATGAAAACGATAACTCTGATACCATCTATTTAAAATCAGGTAGGGGAAGCATAAATGCAAAAGTTTGAGTTACAACAGAATGTTAAGTGCTATAGCCAGGGGTACGATGATCACAGGGATTTGTTTGTCAGGGGCAGGCTGAGAGAGCCCATATAGGAAAGCATTACTGGAAACCTTTAGGAGGTATGTTGTTGTTGTTAGGTGCCGTCGAGTCGGTATCCGACTCATAGTGACCCTCATAGGGTTTTCAATGGTGAGTGCTTCGGGAGTCGGTATCCGACTCATAGTGACCCTCATAGGGTTTTCAATGGTGAGTGCTTCGGGATTGCCTTGGGAGTGGATTGCCAGGCCCTTCTCCCATTTTTGCGGTGCTGGGAATTGAACTCAGGGCCTCAGAGACTGCAGCGCAGCACTCTACCCACTGAGCTAAATCCCAGTTTAGGAGGTATAGATTAGTTAAAATTTCAATAGTCTTTTTTCCTGCACTTTACTAGGTTAGATTGGCTCTTCAGAGCATTGGGGAGCTATTGGAAAGGGGAGTAAGGAGGTCCAAACTAAAGTTCATAACCACACTAAAATGTGTTCAGTGATCTGGTTTTCTCAATCTTTGAATAACTTTAGCATGAACAATTGCAAAACAAACAAACAAACAACAACAACAACAAAAACCTCTTGCATTAAATCTAAGTTACCAGAGTGTGATTTAGTACAAAGTAGTAATTATCTTTGTGAAATACATGCCTCATTCTTGATAAGTTCTAGAAAAACTGGGAGGAAAAAAGGACATATCACATACAACAGTCCCCATTCTCAAAAAATGTGCTTGTTTCTGTTCATTTTCTCAGTTTTTGTAGATTTAAGGTAACTATAAATTTATTAGCGATTAAGATATACACACAGATGACAACTTAAAAGATAATATTATAGAAAATTTACATAATGCACTGAATAAATATGAAGTCTCATTTTTAGGGTACTTTTGCCCATTTATTTCCACATAATTCAGTAAATAATCATATTGTTGCTGAAGAAAGGCAAAAAAAGGGCCCTTATTTCAGCAGTTGCCTTTATTTTTAATATTCCTGGCAAAGTTGAGCCAGGTGCAGTGGTATATGCCTGTAATCCCAGTGGCTCGGGAAGCAGAGGCAGGAGGATTGCAAATTCGAGACCAGAGGCAGTGTGCATAACTTAGTGAGACCCTGTCTCAAAAAGTAAAAAGATGGGTTGGAGGTGCAGCTCAGTGGTCCAGCACTTGCAAAGCATGCAAGCATGAGGCCCTGGGTTCAACCCCCAGTACCCCCCCAAAAATATATATAAATATTCCTGGCAAAGTTTATAAAAATAGAAAATTGAAAGAACATGCTATTTCTAAATATATACAAATATGTTGTTGTTGTTGTTATTAGGTGCCGTCGAGTCGGTATCCGACTCATAGCGACCCTCTGTACAACAGGGGAAACACTATTGTCAGTGCTTCTCTGCTGTTCATAGGGTTTTCAATGGCAGATTGATTTTTGGGAGGGGGTTGCCAGGTCCTTCTCCCAAGCCTACAGCTTCTGGTGTTTCCAGGTGGTCTCCCATCCAGGTGCTAACCAGGCCCGACCCTGCTTAGCTTCCCAGATCTGACGGGATCAGATGCCACAGGGCTACAGCTGCAGGCATATACAAATATATAATGTGTATAAAAGTATGTTGAAATACTATCCACTTTTCTAAAACATAAAGCAGGATTCTTCAATTACTATGTGTATTTTTAAATATATGTTTTGTATGATTACAGGCCATCTAATTTCCATAAATGCAAATTTTAAAAAACATACAATTTCCTAAAGAGCTATTCAAGCTTCATTTGAGGGTGGAATGGAGGACTCTGGCTCTCTCCTCACTGAAACAGAGCTCATTCCACCTCAGGGCTGGGATGCAGGTCGAGACTTCCTTCTATTGTTCCATGTTTAGCTATCAAGATTTTCTACCAATAAATTTTCACTTTTGCAGATGGTCAGAGCCCAGTCAAAACCCTGAAGGAAATTTGTTTTCTGTCAATTTCTGACCTAGGATCCTGTCTGTCTTTTGTTAAAAGCCTTTTGATAGCATTAGGTCTTATCTGTGTGTGTAATTTGCTGGGTAAGGATTCATACTTTTCCCTGGCACAGATCCAGGTGAGTGAGTGTTTATGTCTACGTGAGTTTTGAGTCCCATGACTTGTCGTGCCATAACAGGAAGTCGAGTTTTTATCTTTACAAAAATGGTAGGTCTGCTTTTCTACTGTTGAGACTTTCAAAGTCTGGGTCTTTAGACTTGAGTTCTGCAGTAGTTATAAAATGCATTTGGAGGATTGTTTTGATCTCAGATGTTCTCAGGACTCACTCGCTCTTTTCATTCAGGTCTGACCAGAAGTCACTCCCTCCATGACACTCACTAACTCCCCACACTAAGGTGTTCAACTTGAACCATGCTCTCTCCAATGCCTCTACATTATTATTTTTTTCACAGCACTCCCTGATATTGTGCTATATGTGTGCCTCTGTTTCAGGTGCTGTCACAAGTATCATAAACTTGGTACCTTTAAAACAATACAAATTTATTTCTCACAGTTCCAAAGGCTGGGAAGTTCAAGCTCTAGGCTTTGGCAGAGTCAGTGTGTGCTGAGGACTTGCTTCCTCATAGACAGCTGTCTTCTCAGTTTTTTCTCATGGGGCAGAAGGTGTGTGAAGATTCATTTCAATCTTTTTTTATACAGGCACTAATCCCATTAATCAAGGCTTCACCCCATGGCCCAATGCCCCTCCTGTCATGTTATCACCTTGATGGATGAAGATTTCAACACACAAATTTTAGGAGGGCATAAACATTCAGAATCTTTCAATATGCTTTGCTTTGGAGGGCTTGGTTTTTGTTTTTGTCTTGCTTTGTTTTTTCCCTAGAAGTGAGTTTCATGAGGGTGGGAACTGCTGAGGTTTTGGTTTCAAGATATCCTCCAAAGATGCATGCTTTGGAAACTTGGTTCCCAGTATGGTAATGTTGAGGTAGTGAACCTTTGTGTTTTTGAGACAAGGTCTCACTGTGTAGCACAGGTTGTCCTAGAACTTGCTGTGTAGTCCAGCCTGGCCTCAAAATCAAATCAATCCTCCTGCCTCACCCTCCTGAGTGTTGGGATTATAGATGTGCACCACCATGCCTGGCAAGCAGAAGTTTTAAAAAGTGAATCCTAATGGAAGGAAGGTATACATTGCTGTGACAGAGAAACAACTAAAACAAACTTATTAGGGGAGAGATCTATTGAAGCTCATAGTTAGAAGATTTCTGTCCATAGAGGCAAGGCAGGTGACAAGGCAGGCATGGCACACCACCTCACAGCATGGCAGATCAGAAGCAGAGAGCAGAGAGAGCAATCAGACCTGTAGGTTTAGGTAAAAACTTGCAAAGTCCCCTCCCCAGTGACTCACTTCCCACTTCAAAGTTGCCATATCCTCCACAAACAATGTTATCATGTGGGGACTGAACTTAAAAGCACATGACCTTTGGGGAACATTTTAGATTCAAACCATGGCAGAATGTGCCTAGATCATGCAGGCTCCATCCTCACAAATGGGTTAATGCTGGCCTCGCAGAGTAGGCAGAGTAGGTTCTATAGCATAAGAGTGAGTTGGTTTCCTCAACGATGGGATGCCAAAAAATCATGAGCCTGTCTCCTCCTCAGACTTTTGCTTCCTGTCTCCCCTTCTGATATCTGCTTGTGCTCTTGCCATTATTACACCATCTGCCATGAGGATCTCACCAGAGCCAACAGATACTGGGGCCATGGTCTTAAATGTGTAGAACTGTGATCTAAATAAACCTCTTTTCTTTATAAGGCACCCATCCTTAGCTATTTTGTTGTAGCAACACAAAATGGACAAAGCTCCTATCTGTATCTCTGGTAATTAAAATGGCACCAGATGTAGAATAGGACCTCAATAAATATTTACTAATTAAGGGAATCTAGTAATTTTGAAGGGGCTGGGATTTAGCTCAGTTGGTAGAGCGCTGTGCTGCAGTCTCTGAGGTCCCGAGTTCAATTCCAGCACCGCAAAGATGGGAGAAGGACCTGGCAATCCACTCCCAAGGCAATCCCAAAACAGTCTGCCATTGAAACTCTATGAGGGTTGCTATGAGTCGGATACCGACTCGACAGCACCTAACAACAACAACAACAACAAGTAATTTGAAGGTATCTTAAAATGAAAGTACTTTGGACATTTCCAGTCCAGTTAATATAAAATGTCACTTAACAAAAACAAAAGTAAAAAAAAAAAATCTTTATTCATAGATGTTTCAATATTTTAAAATTTTGGTTTATAAGCCAGGTGTTGTGGCACATGACTGTGATCCCAGGGACTTGGGAGGCAGAGGCAGGAGAATTGCTAGTTCAAGGCTACAGGCAGCCTATGAAATTTAGTGAGATCCTATCTCAAAATAAAAAATAAAAAAGGGGGTTGGGGGTACAACTCAGTGGTACAGTGCTTGCCTAGCATGTATAAAGCCCTGAGTTCAGTCCCAAGAGCCACAAAAAGTAAAAAATTTTACTTATAACTTGATATAAAGTCAAATGCTACAAAAGAACATTGTCACATTTGAGAGAAGACACACAACTGACATTGGCCTCTGTCCTTAAAACAATTGTGGGTTTTGTTTCTCCCATATTAAACTGATCCAAACAATTTCTCTGAGCAGAGAGTACTCTTTAAACATATAAAGACCCATCTACAAAGGTTAAAAGTTTCAATCTATTTGAAAAACGACAAGTTCTTAAAAAGAAACCTGAAGGATAAGATAAAATGTAAGCATATTATTTTACCTTTGTGCTTATTCTTCTGAAGGTTGGTCTTCCTTCTTCCCCTTAATTCATTAACTTTGGTAAGGGGATGATAAAAAAGAAAGACCAAACTGGTGGGACCTGAAGAGCTTAATCCTGCTAAGAAGCAGTAATACTTTGCTAATTTTCTCAGCGTAAAGATATTTTCCTTTGATTCATATGATCACACTTTATAGCAAGGATCTTACAGCCTGGCATGATTTACTGTTGTTGAAATAATATAGGCTCCCAAAATAAATAAATAAAATTGTGTTTATTTTTTAGTAAACCCCATGTACTCATTTTATTCAAAAATTAATTTTAAAACCTAGTAAGATTAACAGTAAATTTTAGAAATCAATTTCACCCTGTTTTAATAAAGTCTTCCTTGTTCTCCCTGGTTCCCTAAGCTTCCATTTGATAAATTGATATTCAAATTCTCATGCTAAAATCCAAATTTTCTAGAGCAGTCTCATTTAGAGCAGCTAATGTTAATTTACAATCTCTTAAATCATCAAGAACTTCAGTTCTTTCTTTTTAATCTTTATTTCTTCTTTTCAGGCTAAAGACTTTAAACCTTAACTACAAAGAAGAAAAAGAGGAACTGAACATATTTATTCACCATATCTTTAGCTTTTATTTCATTTTATTCTTGAGGCTCTGATTATAATTTTTATTTTTATTTATATATTAATATTATAATTACTAGGGCTGGGGATCAAACTCTGGGTTTTGCATAAGCTAGGTAAGTGCTCTATCACTGGGATACACCTGTGGCACTCTGATTATAATTTTCATGTTTTAAAAAGAAAAAGAAATTCAATATAGTAAGGATGTCAATTCTGCCCAAGTTGATCTATCAATTGTTTAAAAAAATTTTTTTATCAAAATCTCAGCAATATTGGGCATGGTGGCAGATGCCTGTAATCCCAGCACTCAGGAGGCTGAGATAAAAGATCATGAGTTCCAGGCCAGCTTGGGCTACATAGTGAGACCCTGTTTCAAAAAAATACAAGCAATAATAACAACAACAAAATCCCAGCAAGGTTTTCAGTAAAAATACACATGTTTGCCCTAAACTTTGTTTGGAAAGATACAGGCTACTGACTATCTGAAACAATCTTGAAAAAAGATTACAGTGGGAAGGAAGCACTCTACTCAATATTAAAATTCCCTATAGTAACAGTAATCAAAATAATGTATTGATGAGCAATAGAGATATAGAGCAACTGAACAGAACAGAGACTCAGAAGCAGAAGCACATAAATATGCCTAACTGATTTTCTTAAATGTGCAAAAGCAATTTAATGGAAGACAGTCTTTGAGCATATAATACTGGAGCAATTAGACATCCATAGACAAATTTCAAAAAGAATGACAACAACAAAAACAGAGAAATTCTTCAACTGTCTCACACCTTACACAAAGATTAATTCAAAATTAGTTACAGATTTTAATGTAAAACCATAGAAATGTAGGTATATTATTTAAAATGTGAAATTTTAAAAGAAAACAGGAATAAACATTCAGAATCTAGATCTAGGAGAGTTTTTTTTTAGGTTAGAAACCAAAAGCACAATCTATAAAAACAAAAATTTATAAATTAAATCAGGCCACATTAAAATTTTAACCTGTACTCTCTGAAAAAAAACCTAGGAAGAATAAGAAAGAAAACCTACATATCTGAATAAATTATTTACAAATCACATATATGACCAAAGATTAATATAAAAAAAATGGGAAGACTTTTAAAACTCAAGAGTTTAAAAGAATCCATTTGAAAATGGTCAAAAGGTATCACCGACATTTCAACAGAGATGATACACAGATGGAAAATAAACAAATGAAAAACACTCAACACTATTAGTCACTGGAAAAATAAAAATAAAACCATGATGAGACACCACTATCAGAACAGCTAATATTTAAGAAAAATAATAAAAAATAAAGGAAATACCAAATATTGCCAAGGACATGGAACAATGGGATCCCTAATTTATTACTGGTAGAAAAGTCAAATGATACAGCCATTATGGCAATTTCATGACAACTAAAATAAAACACACTAATTACATCCTTGAGTTCTTTTCCCCAAGTAGTGAAAATGTATGTTCACATAAAAACCTGTAAAAGAGTATTTTGGCATGACTTTATTGATATTAATCTCAACTTGCGATCCTTCTGCCTTGGCTTCCCAAGCCACTGGGATTATATGCATGTGCCACCATGCCCAGCTCTTGCTTTGTTTTGTAGAGATGCCTTGGTGTATTGACAATTCCTCAGTGAATATGAGCAGGCCTCTAGGGACAAGGATTCCCAAAGTCCCTTTGCCCTGGGCCTCTTGTTACACTTTGTCTCTGGTGTATGAGTAATTCTTCCATCTGTCAGCCAGCATTACTGGTTGGTCACAGCAAGTGGGTTCATTGTGTAGCCCACTACCATTTCCAACCCCACTGTTGTTGTTGTTAGGTGCCGTTGAGTCGAGTCCGACTCATAGCGACCCTATGTACAGCAGATCGAAACACTTGCCGATTCTGTGCCAGGCAAACGATCTTATTTATGTTTAAGCCCATTGTTGCAGACACTGTGTCAATCCATCTGGTGGAGGGTTTTCCTCTTTTACGTTGACCTGCCACTCTTCCAAACATGATGTCCTTCTCCAGGGATTGTTCTCTCCTGACTACATGTCCGAAATATGTAAGATGCAGTTTGGCCATTCTTGCTTCCAAGGAGCACTCTGGTTGTACCTCTTCTAGGACAGATCTGTTGGTTCTTTTGGCAGTCCATGGTATATTCAATAGACGTCTCCAGCACCACAATT
>VMDO01026672.1:0-26370 GCA_007922755.1 Pedetes capensis | reverse complement strand
GGGGGGGGGGGGGGGGGGGGGGGGGGGGGGGGGCTAACGGCAGCTCCGGAGGGCCGCACTGGGGGAGCGCAGGAGAGTCCCGGGAGCAGCGCCCTGTCCCGCCTGCAGCTGCAGCACAGGGACTTGTAAGCCCTCGACGGGGCGGGGCGTGTCTTCCAAGAAGGTCCCCACCCGGCCCATGGTTCTTACCGACCAGCACGCATAGGACGTCCAGCAGCACGAAGACCCACCTCCGCTCCATATCGCCCCCTCCCGACCACGCCCGCGACCCTCAACACCCGTCCCCGCTGTCCCGTCCCGCGGCCGCCAGTCACATGGCGGCACAGCGGGCCTGGTGCCCAAGGCAGGGACAAGGGAGGCGGGGCGGGGTTGGCCTCTGCCCCGCCCGTGCTCGCAGGAGGACCAGGTGGGCCGGGGAGCTGGGGCTTTGAGTTGCTTGGGGCAGCCAGACGCTCAGGGACAGCGGGCTCGAGGCTTGGGCGGCGGAGTCCCCCGCTGTGCGGGCGCAGACTTAGGCGTGTGGGGACCGCCCCAGCGCAGCGTGGAACCCGTGCGCAGGACAAGTCCCTCCGGGCCTCGCGGGCGCCAGTGCTGGACACCCCAGGTACCTCCAGAACCAGGAAGTACCTGAGGGTGGAGCAGAGTGGTTCAGTCGCACAGGTGTGGCTTCCCTCCTGAAGCTTCTGGTCCTGGCGTCCAGTCCTCGGCCACCGAGTTTCGTGGGTGGGGAGGGCGGAAGAGCACAGATGCGCCAGCAGGTTAGAACCCAGTGAATGGCGCAGAGCCAGCCCTGAATCCCAGGCGAGGGCTTGGGCACTCTGGGCAAGAGGTATCTGGGGGACAAGAGCACCCAGACTAGGGGAACTGAGGCCCGATGTGCTCGTCACAAACTCTCAGTGTTTCAACACCACACTGGGTCCTTTGGGTGGTGACCGTCCAGGAGGCCTCAGACACCACCTCCTGGGGTGCCCTGCCTGGACCTGGAGGTTGCAAGCTTCAGTCCCTCCAGGCGGCACATGGGAGTTGCTGGGCCAGGAATCAGGACTGCCCAGGCTGCCAGGCCCAGAGTCTGCCACCCCTGACCACCTAGGCAGTGTGCAGCAGCTCTATTAGTCCTTCGCCCCCAATGATCTCAAGACAGGGTCTGTCTCGGGACAGTGGAGGGCCAGAGGGAGCAGCCCCTGGCTGTAGTGAGGAAAGGGCCCTCCAACTTTGCTTCCCACCTGAACACCTGCATGTGGAGCTTTGCATCCTGAGGGGGTGCCAGGAGAGTCCAGGGGCCAGACCTGGGGTGCTGGGTGGGGGCACACAGCTGTAGGCGTGAGGGAAGGTCCCTGTGCAGATAAACACAACTGCCTCCCAACACAGGAACAAGCCCCCCAGCAGGGCAGGACAAAGCTCTAGTGGGAAACTGTGTTCTGGGACTCTGTGTCCCAGGGAGACTGCATAGGAGGGACACCCAGCCTGGGTCTGAACATCGGTGGGGGAGGAGGGTGTCCCTGGGTCCTGGCTGTCACAGGGATAAGCCAGGCTTTGCCCTTCGGTCTCTCCCCTGGCAGCCACAGGGAGGGGTGCCCAGCCCAGCTCCTCATTCATTTGCTCGCTCATTCACACGTGGAGAGCACATGGAATTAGGGTCCTGAGGATAACCCACCATGGGACTCTTCTCCCAGAGTCAGGCATAAATACAGCACAATGGACCACATCATTTCTGCCCCCTTGGACTCTGCCCACCTGTGATACCTGTGTGGTATCTCTCCACCTGTGTGGAGAGACAGTGCAACATACCAAAGGCAAGGAAACGAGAGATTCCTTGAGGTTCCTTATTGAGCACCTACTGTATGCTGGAGGGGAGCCAGGTAAGGGGAAGGTGCTAGGGGTTCTGCAGAGCAAGTAGCAGGGAGGGGGACCCTAGAGGTTCCTGCAGGAAGGAGGCCACAGGTGAGAGGAGTAAGGCTGGAGGAGGAAGAGGTGAGGGAGAGGTGAGAGGGAGGGGTGCAGCTGGTGGGCAGCCACTCCCATCCTCCCCTCAGCCAGGATCAGTCCTTCAAATCCCTGGCAGAGCAGGGATTAAAACCTGGTGGGAGCAGCAAAAATTAGGATTAGAGTTAGGATTGGGGTCAAGGTTCCTGCATTTGTGACTGCAGTGGCCCCACCCTGTGGCACTTCCTCTGAGTTCTAACCTGGCCCTACAGCAGCTCCAGCTGCGTGTCCCTCCCCAGGGAGGCTAGGAGCCTGGCCTCCTTGCCTGCCCAAGGCAGAGCTAGGGGGGCAAATGGGTGCTGGGGTCTTGCCCACCTCCCCCCCGTGACAGGTCCATCTCCCAGGGCCTTGGGTCCAGACAGTGGGACCCCAGGCTCAAGGCTCAGCACCAGCTCTGCCCCTCATTCGTGAGGATGGCTGTGACCACAGATCCCTGGGAAGGGGAGAAGGGCTGAACACGCCAGGTGCCACCCAGTGTGGAGACTGCTCCTCTTCCTTCTCTCTCCCCAAAGTCAGGTCAGGGTCCTCACGGGTGGGTCTGAGGGAGGCAGTCACAGGCAAGGCTCAGGCGCTATGCAAGGACCTGACCCCGCGGTGTCTGAACATGGAATTCTGGGCCAAGCTCTCCAGGAAGCTCACTGCTGGGGGCTGCGAACAGCCTGCTGAGTCAACATACCCCTGCAGGCAGGCGGGTGGAAGCTGCTTCCTGCAAACCCAGGCCTAGCACCAGCGAAGTCAGGTCTCAGAAGGGCATGTGCTGCCTGGACCTTCTGGCCCCGGGGCTCCATGCTGTCAGATCCCAAGTGAAGCTGCCCACAGAGCCCACCTGATGCACAGCCTGAGCACACACCCTTTGCCAGGCCTACAGCCCCAGCCCCACTTCACCAGGTATGCAGCCACCTGACCACCCCAACTCCTACCTGGCCTGAGCACCAGAAGGGCAGGGGCTGACAACAGCAGGCACTTGGCTGGCACTCACCCAGTGCGTGAGCCGGGAGGACTGCATGGCCCTGGTATGAGGAGCCTGAGGTCCATTGACGGCCCAGCTCCAGGCCCTGGGCCACGCCAGCCACACCAACAGCAATGGACAGCGGCATCCCTGAGCATGGGGTGGGTCCACTAGCTGCTTACAGAGCATGGGTGAGGGCAGAGCAGGCACCTGGGGTTTTAAGCCCCATTGTAGCCCCCCCATCCCAGCTGCAAACCAGCCCAAGGCCCCAGGAGAGCAGCCGCCCAACAGGAGGACCCAGTGGGCCAAGGATACAACAGCAACAGGAGGGAGGCCCCCAGGTGGGAAGTGGCTGCATCCCTGGCCCTCCCCGCAGGCCCTGCTCCCAAGTCCCCTGCCCAGACCATGGGTCAGCCGCCAGCTGAGTAAACACATCTGCCCCAGCACCACCTGTCCTCCCTGACCTCTTAGACACAGGACCTAGGGCAGGTGGGCCCAGGACCCCCCGCTGGACACATAGGCAAAGCTGTGCTGGGTGGAAGTCTCAGAGGACCCAGTGCCTAGTGGAGCAGGCACCTCCAAGCCACCACCACAGCATCCTCTTCACTGGCCCAGGAGGGTGCTGGACCCAGCCAACAGCAATGCAGGATGCCCAGCTGGACCTGAATGCCCACAGGGCATCACCTGTCACTACACAGGACACACTCACTGCAGCATCATGTTGTCAGACTGATGCCCCACACCCCAGCCCCACCATGGAGCTACAACGAGGAGACAAGAAGCAGGGGGAGGCGGACACGGGCCTACATAGTCACAACCCAGGCCTAAGGGTCCAGGGAGGCCTAGGCTCCGTGGCAGTGCCCAGCCCAGGACCACCTGCTTGTCCCCCACAGAGGCTGCACAGGCAGCCACCAGCTCCCTCAAGCCAACGTCCACTACTCTGTCCAATATGAGACTCCCACACTGGGCCAGAGTGTGGGTCATAAGAAGCCTTTGCCCCATTGGGAAGAGAAGTTCCAGACACAGTGCCTCTTCTTCAAGGTAGCCCAGGGTCTGTTCCCTGGGGTGGGTTTCTGAGGTGGCAGGCCTGGAGGGCCTCCTGCAGGGTCTGGACTGGAAAACAGGAAGGGACTGATTCCACTTCAGATTTCAGAACTGGAGGGAACATGAGCCCATGAGGGTTACCTGGAGTCCACCCAACTGCAGACGGTGAGGGGCAACAGCCTCAGCTCCACTCCCTTCAGCCTTCTTACACATCAGTGTCAATCAGAAATGTAAGACAACATTCACAAAAACTGAAAACCAGGCTGAGTGAATGTTTTCTCCAGCCCCAGGCTACCTCAGGCATCCCAGCTGACAGTGTCCAAGGGCTCCCAGCTACATTCCCAGGGTTCAGTCCTTTGGCCTAGGAGGGAGGGGGTTCCTTCTCCAGTCCCATATCCAGCCTGTGCTCACCCCACCATCAGTTTGACAACATCCACCCAACACACTGCCCCACCCCATACTCTCAGCTCTTGCCGAGGCTGGTCCTACCACAAAGGCAACCAGCTTTGCCTGGTCAGGTCCTGACAGTGGGCATATGACTGAAAAAATCTCACCCAAAGAGCTCTAGGTGGGGCCAGCCAAAGACACACACCTCCCACGGGGAGAACCACAGTGACCCACTCTGTAGCTTCAGGGCCACCCACCATATGACAGGAAGCAAGGCTAAGGGGCTTGGTGCAGGACGCAGAAGCAGGAGCAGAGCAGCGCAATCCATGGACCCTCCACTCCTGAGGCCACCAGCATCTCCAGACGACTCCAGGAGCACAATCCCCACCATGTCAAGACAATATTCTCAAAACAGGAGACAGGAAGGCATGCTGAGAGGACCTAGCCACAGCTGCCTCTGGGTGACATGGCAAAGAAAGAGTAAGGATGAGAAAGGACTGGGTCTGTTCCAAAGAGAGAAATACTAGAAAAGCATAGAAATCACAAAGCAGGCTACAGGAATCTCACAGTGCAGCGAGGAGTGAGCAGGACACATCTCCGGCAGCAGCTCCCTGGTGCTAAGAGACGCTTCATCCAGAAGGGCAGCCAGACGGCTCTGGAGAAGAGCCTGGCAGTGCACAGGACAGGCCCAGTCCACAGGTCAGGCTCACAGTCCTTGCAGCCCCTGGAACCAGTGGAGGATTTCTTGGGACAGTGGTTCTTCCTAACCAAAGGATCAGCACTGGAAAAAGCCTCATCTTGCCACACTGGAGGGCCATGGCCAACAGCAGCAGACAGTTGGCAGGGGGGACACACAGGCACACTGAGAAGCCCAGACAGCAGGAAGCTTGGGCAAGCTGGACCATAGGGAAGAAACCCACCCCATCTCCTGAGGGGACTGCAGAGACTGGCAACCCCGAGCCAGGTCAGGAGGCGTCTCCACTTTTGGAGCCAGCTGTGTGCCATGCAGCTCACTGTGTGACTTACAAGTCTGGAGCTCAGCAACAGCAGAGGACTTGATCCCCGCAGCCTCCTCCAGCCCTCAGAGTGTTCAGTATCAGGCAAGATTTGAAAGCACAAGACAGGTCCTCCAATACAGACCTCATTGACCTGTTTGCTTCCACTGCTGCCCAATGCAGTCTGGAAACACCACTTGGCTCGGACATTAGCCATCCCAGGGGTACAAACTAGGCAGTCTGTAGCACCTGTGAGAATCTGCCTGGCCTGGAAGTTGCAAACCTGTGGCCAGCAGAGGCTCCAGGTATGCAAACAAGAGAGGTGCCTGCAGTGAAGGCAGCCCAGCCTGACATCTACCTTTGACTGGTCCGGGCTTAGCACCAACACATGGTAGAAGAGACAAAACTCCAGCTTCAACTGACCACCTCCAGCTGGCAGACTCCAACATTAAAGGAACAGAGAAGCCACTACAGTACTTGCTTTTTGTTTTTGTTGTTTCTATTTTTTCTAATGCATTTTTTTCTTTTTATATTTTTTTGTTTATCCTTTGCCCTTGCCCTCCATTTCTACTTATTATACTTGTTTTTAGGGACTATACTTCTAATATTGTTTACTTTTCAAAACAAACCTTTTAGACTTTCTATTTTCTCTTACATATACCTAATTATGCTTACACTTTTTACTATGAAATCAGATTTATCTTTTGCTCTTCTCTCCCTTTTCCCAACATACTTTTCTTCTACTTAACCATACTGCTTCTCTTTTTCCCCATTCCTATGCCCCTCTTTTATCTTATTTTTTTTCCCCAGTACTAGGGCTTGAATCCAGGGCCTCATGTATTACTGGGCTGCACCCCTGGCCTACTTCTTACTTTTTGAGTCAGGGTCTCGCTAAGTTACACAGAGTGCCTCTGGCCTCAAACCTACAATTCTCCTGCCTCCACCTCCTGAGTCACTAGGTTGACAGGCATGGGTCACCACACATGGCTAATATTTTTATTTTTACTCTAAATAATTTGTAACTTCATAGCTTACTCTGTATTATTGTCACCATTTTCTGTTCTGTAGTCATTATGGTGGTATAGTAGTTTGGCTTAACTGAGTTTAAGTGTACTTCTATATGGGGTTTAGTGGGATACTGTACCTTTTACAGTGGTTTGTCTTTTGAGTGGTACTAGGGATTGAGATCTCTAGAGAAAACTGCTCACAATGAAGATCCTCGAATAAAAGTAGAAAAGATATCCATCCCAACAGATGTGCAATTCACAAAACACACACACAAAAAAATGAAAAAGGCAACATGTCTCCTCTAAAAAACTATAATTTTTCAGCTCCCGTATCCAAAGATACTGAAATGGTTGGAATGTCAGACAAAGAATTCAAAAGTCTACTTGTAGAAATGATCAATGGTTTCAAAGAGGATACAAACAAGCAGATGAGTGAAGCATGGAAGTCAACAAAGGACCTAGATCAGAAGGTTAACAACAATGTACAAGATAAATTCAGCAAAATGGATAAGAAATTCAGCAAGAAAATTGAGATTTGAAAAAAACAAATGTTGGATATTAAGAACTCAATAAATCAAATAAAAAACACAGGGGAAAGCATCACCAGCAGACTAGATCAAGCAGAACAAAAATTAGGCATGGAAGACAAGGTTGAGGAAATTCTACATCCAAATATCAATAAAGAAAAATGAACAAATAAATATGACCCCAACTTCTATGATCTCTGTGACATGATTAAGAGACTAAACCTAAGAATCCAGGAGGTAGAAAGAGGAACTGAGATAAAAACTAAAGGCACAGAAATTCTATTACATGAAATTATAGCAGAAAATTTCCCAGATCTTAGAAAAGAAACGGACATCCAACCACAAGAGGCATTCAGAACCCCAAAGACATGATCAGAAAAGAACCTCCCCACAGCACATTATACAGTTCTGTATATTTCAGAGCCCTGAAAGTAAATAACTGCCAACCGAGATTATATCCAGTAAGCTTTTAAAACTGATGGGGAAATTAAGACCGTCCAAGATAACCACAAATGTAGTTGATGACCTCTAAGCAAGCACTTCAGGAGATACTTAAAGGAATTCTGCACACAGAGAGAGAAGGAAGACAGACACAGATATGAGGGCTCAGAGAAGAATAAATCCCATGAGAAGAACACATGGACAGACAAGAGCTAGGAAAGCAAGTGCGTCCAAATTAGTAAACCACCAGCACCTGTTAAGAATAGGGGAGAAAGAACAAAACAATACATACCAGAACCAACTAGGAAAACCACCAACAAAATTGCAGGAAACAACAAATTCCTCTCAATTATAACCCTCAATGTGACTGGTCTTAATGCACTAGCTAAAAAACGCAAACTTGCCAGGTGTGGTGGTGCACAACTGTAATCCCAGCAATTTAGGAGGCAGACCCAGTCTGCATAATTTAGTGAGACCCTGTCTCAAAAAAGGAAAAAGAAAATGGCCTGGGGTGCAGCTCAATGGTACAGCACTTGCAAAGTATGTAAGCACAAGGCCCTGGGCTCATGCCCCAGAACCACCAAAAAAAAAAAAAAAAAAAAAGCAGACTTGCTGAATGGATTAAAAGACAAGACCCAACTATGTATTGTCTCTAAGAAATGCAATCTTAAAATTCGTATGGAAGCACAAAAGATCCTGAATAGCCAAAGTGATCCAGGGCAGAAAGAGTAATGCTGGAGGCATCACAATATCTGACATCAGATTATACTACAGAACCATAACAACAAAAACAGCATGATCCTGAAACAAAAACAGATAAGTGGACCAATGGGAAGAACATAAAATAAACCCACGCAGCTACAGCTACCTGTAGACAACAGTGCTGTAAACATGTATTGGAAAAGAGATGGCCTGTTCATAAAAATGGGGCTGAGGAAACTGGACATCCATATGTGGAAGACTGAAGCTAGATCCCCATCTCTCATCCTGTACAAAAATCAATTCTATGGGGACCAAAGACCTTAATGTTAAACCTGAAACACTGAAAATACTAGAGGAAGACATATGGGAAAACACTTCAAGATATAAGCATAGGCAAGAACTTTCTAAAAAGGACTCCAGCACCCCAGGAAATCATAGCAAGAACTGACAAATGAGATTGCATGAAATTAAAAGGCTTCTACACTGCAAAGTAAATGACTATTAGAATAGAGAGCCCACATAATGGGGGAAAATCTTTGCCAACTATACATTTGATAAGGAATTAATATCTAGAATATATAAAGAACCTTAAAAATTAAACACCAAAAGAGTTATTAAATAATACCGTTTATAAATGGGCAAATGAATTGAACAGTTTTCGAAAGCGTAAGTTCAAATGACTAATATACAAAAAATGTTCAACATCCTTAGCCATTAGGGAAATGCAAATTGGAACTACATTAAGATTCCATCTCACTCCAGTCAGAATGGCCAAGCATCAACAAAACAAATGCTGGCAAGGATGCAGAGAAAAAGGAACCCATATACACTGCAAACCAGTGCAGTAAGGAGGTTCCTCAGAAAACTGAAGACAGCACCACCATAGGGCCAGCTACACCACTCCTGAGCCTGTCCCAAAGGAATCTAGGTCAACACCACCACAGAGACACCTGCACATCCATGTTTGCTTGAGCTAGTTCACAACAGTCTAGATGTAGATCAGCCCAGATGAAAAGATACAGAAATGTGCTATGTACCATACATCCTCGAATCCAATCTACACCCTTCCAACAGTTTTAGAGAGCTAACAAATCAGATGTGGATTAGAATGACATGAAGATTGGGTTCACAGTCAAGAGATCTCATTACAACTAAAAGTCCAATCCACACGCGATCCTAACCTGCATTCAATTTTTCAGCCCTCTGAAACTGCTGAAAGGGTGCAGATTGGATTTGAGAATCTACAGTATGGAATCTTATTTAGCCATAAAGAAGAACGAAATTATGTCATTTGCAAGAAAATGGCTGGAACTCAAAATCATTCTATGAGGCAAAGTGAGCCAGACTGTCTCTCTCGTATATGGAAGATCAATTACAAAACTAAACGTAACATGTATGTGTGAGACTTGAAGTGAAAGGGGGACTATCTGCAGTGAGGAAGGAGGCAGGAGTGAATAAGACCCAGTACACAACAGAATTGTATGAAAATGCCATTATGAAACCCGTTATGCAGCACACAAATCAAAAATAATTTTTTTTAAAGTCCAGGGAGCAATGAAGAAACTGGCCCATCCAAATAACAAGGCCTTACTTACTCAGTGCTACAAAGCCACAAGCCATCAAGCCACAGGAACACAGAGAAGCCTCACCAGCCCAGCACCTTCGCATCCAGAAGCTGATCTCAACAGGGTATGTACTGCACAAGCACCAAGGTTACTCCAGCCAAACTGAGACACTCGTGAACACAGCCCACAAAGACACACAGGACAGCTACAGACCTGCTGGCCAGAGTTAACTCCCACCTCGCCCTGCACCCCAGGCCCTGGGCCCCTCGATCACCAGCACACACAGCCTAAGCTCCAGGAGACCCTGATGCTCACGTCCTGACCTATCTCCTTCTCTGCCATGACTGCCACTGTCCAGTCCAGAGGGGCTATGACAGCTGCACCTCCCAGAGCCTCCCGGCTCTGCCCCTTCTCCTTGGGGCCAGGACCCCTGCTCCACTGTCCTCTGCCTACAACTCCACAGTTAGCAGAGACCTAACACCTTCCAGAAGGCAGCCCCAACCCCGCACGTCCTCTCTGGTGTGAGGATCACACCATCACTCGCCTCCCAGCCACGCCCTATGCAGTCAGACCCCAGCCCAGATCTTGGAATGGCTCCCATAAAGGAAAAGTGGCCAGTTTCCTGGCCCACCCAACCCACCATGAGGCATCCAAGGCTTCAAATTAAGTTTAATAAATAAAACAGCAAGGGGTAAAGGCAGTTTCTCTTCACAGTGTGGTCCTCAGGGGGTGCAGGACAGTCACGTCCAGCTGCAGAGGCTCAAGCACAGCACCGCGCTGCCGACACCAGGGGTGGGGAGCTGCCGGCCCCGAGGACCCCACTCCGACTTGTAAACACCAACATAAATAAAACCAGGGAGGCAGAAGAGGATGAGCATCCAGCCATCGTGCTGGCGTGCCTCCAACAGAAGAAAATACCTACGGGGTTGGGGGGCTAGGGCCAGCCCTCAGGAAGGGCAGAAAGTGGGTAAGATACCTGTCCCTCACCCACGCAGGGATGCAGAGGGGCCCCCAACTGACACACGCGCAGGTCCATGAGGGGTGAGGGAGGCAAGAGGGGCGTAAAGTGCGGCTTTTCCTGAAGTGGAGATGGGTGGGAGGCCAGGATGAGGCGGGCTGGACATCGAGGTATATGGCTCTGTGCCCACACGCCCAGCACTGAGCAGCAGCTGCCCACCGACCACCAGGGCTGGGCAGCCAGCAACCCCGTCAGGCTGGGGGAGACAGGGCCAGCCGTGCGGAGGACGCCCGGTGGAGGCTGCTGGTACGGGCGCCTGTCCTGCTGACCCCGGGGGTAGGGCTGCCTCCCACGCCTCTACTGGCTGGACGGGGCTCAGCGGCCAGCTCTGCCCTACATCCCAAGGGACAGGCCCTCTCTGCACCCCACTGCCTGGTGGATCCCATAGCATGGCAGAGCCTGGAGCTGGGTATCGGTGTCAGCCCAGTGCTGAGGGCCGGGGTCCATGTGGCCCAGAGTTCAATCTGTGTGAGGGGCGAGGGCCAGTGGCCTGACCACGTCACCAGGTCCCGTTCTGTTCTGAAGCAGAGATGGAGTCACCTGTGACCCAAGTCAGAGAGGGTCAGGAAGATGGACGGGCAACCCGGCAGCCAGGCGCCCGCCTGCAGCAACAGATCAACAGGTCATCACGTTGCAGCTAGGGCAGAAGGAGAGAAGAGGTCAGCTGGCTTGTGCACGCACAGGTGGGCCCACAAAACACTACCAACCTGACCTCACCTCCCATCCCTGGGGCAAGGGCTGGGGGAAGGCAAGAAGCCAGCACCTGCCCCATGGGCACCTTTCTGGATTAGAGCCATGGGAATGCAGCACATTAATGGGAGAGAACAGAGGAGCCTGGCCGCCTCAGCCCTTGGGCTTCCTGTTGGCCCCACTCCCTCCTCGGGACTCCATGGGGTAGGTGAGGGGCAGGCATGGCAGAGGCACTCACTGTGACAAGGGCTCCGAGTGCAGGGGAGGCGCCGGGTGGCTAGCCAAGAAGGGATTCACGTCCCCGATGCCGATGAGTCCAAACTCTGTGACTGACAAGGACACCTGTGCGGGGGCCCCAGGCTCCTCAGGGGGTCCACTCAGACCCACACGGCTGGACAGGAGGGGCAGCTCCTCGGGCAGAGCGAAGTCCACGGCCAGCCTCGGGCTGGTGCCTGGCTCGGGAGCAGCTGCGGCTGAGGCTGCGGGTGCTGGGTACTCAGCTGGGTTAGCCGGGGCGGGGGGCAGCTGGGGCAGGCGCTCATCCTGCTGCTGGAAAGGACAGGACCCTGGCTCCAAGGACGGGAGGCCATCAGAGCCAACTCTGGGCTGACCAAGACCCCCAGCGGTGCAGTCCACATTTGCTGGCTCTGCAGGGAGAATGGAGCTGGGGAGCCTGACTCGAGCAGTGGTCGCCGGACCTGAGGACCTTGCAGGGTCCTGGACGGGGGAGCCAATCCCAAAGGCCCTACAGAGTCCAGTGGAACTCAGGTGGCAACCGTGCAGGGTCCCTGCCTGTCCTCCTCAGAAAAAGGATTCCACACAAACTTAAACACAGACACAAGATGCCAGCCATGCTGGTGCCTGCAGACCAGGAGGACAGCCATCCTACAAGGCCATGAGAGGGACCAGGTCACGCCTGGGACTCTAGAAGCAACAGTGCGAGGCACTTGGCGGCTAAGATGCTGGAGGCTGTGCAGAGTCTTGGTGAAGATGGGGCTCCATGGGGCTCTGCCTGGCACACTCTGCACAGGCACTGCCCCCTTCTTGGCGGCTGGATGACTCCAGAAAGGAGGTGCCCCTGGCCTATCTGACTGTCCACACAGACCAAGGAAGCAATGGGCCCTTGCTCAGGTGCCCCACGGGTGATCACCATCAACAGCCTGGGGAACCCACTCGAGGCCCTGTCTGGCTCCCTGACGGGCCCTGGGCCCAGAGGGCTGGAGACACTCCAACCCTCCCACATGGCCTGGAGGTCAGGGCTCAGTCCCCACCTGAGGCAGACAGACTCCTGCGGATCCCAGCCCTGGGGCCTGGCAGGACAGGAGTGGCTGTCCTAAAGACACACCTCATGAGGCCAAGCGGATCAATACCTGCAGGGCTGGCCAGAGCCCACCCTCGACTACGAGCCGCCCACTGCTCACCAGAAACTGAGACCAGGTAGGCGTGGGGTCCCCCATTCTCACTCAGGGCCCCTGCTGCTACCTCCCATACTCACCTGTGTGCACCCCCACCAGGGACTCCTGCTCTGGGCGGGGTCGGGCAGGACCTTCAGCGTCCAGGCCATCCAGGTCCTGGTCAGTGTCCCTGTGAAGAGAGGCCTGTCAAGGCAGGAAGCAGGGAGGATGGACACCCATCCCCAGGAGCAGCCCAGCACCCCACCAGCCCCAGCCTTGGCAGCCAGCGAAATTACTGCTGACAGCACTGAGCACACACGTGGTTCCAGACGGGACGAGCTTCCTCCGGCCTAGCCGGGTCTGCTGGGCAAAGTAGTCATAGCGCTCAGACTTCTTCCACAGGTAGTAGTACTCCACGCACTCACCCACTGATCGTGTGCGCACCTGTGGGGACAGGCGGGTGACCTCTCAGTCCCGCTGCCTAGCCACAGGCAACAGGGCTGGACAGAGCCCCAGCCCAGGACAAAGAGGGTCAAGTGCTGTCTTTCAGATGTCCCTGCCTCATGCAGCCCCAGGATAGTTACTCTCAGAGGACAGGAAGGCCCTGTGCGTGGGCCTCCCCGGGGCCAGAGGCTGGAGTAGGACCAGGCCTCCCGGGGCAGCTGGGAGCTTGTCATCACAAATCCACAGGGCTAGGGACACACTTTAGGGCAGGGACTTGTGAGGGACTCACGTCTAGGGAAAGGCAGAACCCACCCCATCCCTGAGGGAGGAGCCAGGACACCCTCATCCCCGCAGCACCGGACCCTGAACCAGCTGGTCCACGCTGAGGACCCGGAGGCACCTGTGGACTAGGACATGGAGCTCACCCCTCAGCAGACCTCCTCCCCAAATCAGAGCCCTGGTCCTTGGCAGGGGAGGCAGGTACGCTGAGGTGATGCACATGGAGGTGCAGGCTGAGCCCCAGCTTCCCTCTCCACATCCCAGGACGAACCATGGGACCCAGCCTCACCTTGTTGGCCTGTATCAGGTGGAAGTTCTTCCCATGAACACGGAAGCCATGCTCAAAGTTCCGGCACTCCTCCTCACTCCAGGCACACAGCCCATCTGCAAACGAGTGTGAGGTCAGCAGGCCCAGCAGGCGCCACGAGGCAGCAGAGGGGAACCCAGGCTGCGGCTCACCTCGGATCACCTTCACGTTGAACCTCAGCCTTCGTAGAGCCTCCTCCACGTTGAAGTTACACTTCACCAGCTCATACAGCGCCTGGGGAAAGTGCAGTTCACCCTCCCACCTGTGCACCAAGGGATGCAGCAGGTAGCACCCATGCCTTGCCGGGAGCCACACGTGGCATCGGCACCACCGTATCTTCCCTGACAAGTGGTCCACTGCAAACCCATACCATGCTGGCCACACAGAGACACTGCCCCTCCCTACCCCACAAGGCCTCTCATGCCTGACCAGGCCCTGTTGCTCCCCAACAAGGACCCTACCTGCTCACTGTCCCTCACGGGCTCTCCCTCTGGGAGCTGGGTGCCAGCTGCCTCATGCCATCTCCGCTTCACAGCCCTGTATAGGAATTCCTCCACCTCCCTCTCGGAAAGGACACCAGGGTCCCAGAGCAGCTGGTCTTCGTTCTCATAGACTGTGCAGAAAGAAGGCAGGGGTTGGGGTGGGCACAGGCTCCAACCACACCAGGAGGGGATGCGTCAGCACCTCCTATCCCTGTTCTCCTCCAGCCATGCACATGTCCACATGACCAATGGTCTAGGACTGGCATTGGGCACCAAGGCAGAGGTCAGGAGGCCAGCAGGCCCCAGGGTCACTGAAAGAGGCCACGCAGCTTAGAATGCCTGGAAAGTCAATGGGGCCTGACCCTACCAGGCAGAGGCAACTCCAGGGATGGATCAGAAGGACATAGCTCCTAAGGCAAGAACGAGTGAAAGGCAGTGGATGAGGAGCTGCAAGAACTGCCAGAGTCTGGATCCAGGCCAAGGCGATCCACTCAGGACAAGGGACACCTTGGCCACTGCTGCATCCTGACCACAGGGTCCAGAAGCCATGGTGAGGGTGTCTCTCCCCAGGGAGACATGCCCAGCCATCATGACAGGTTGGCAGGCAGCACAAGCACTGAGGCAGAGAACAGCAGCTTCTGTGTGACGAGGGTGGGGGGCAGCCATAGGGGTGGGGGGGCATGAAGCAACGAGCAGGAGGGTGGGGTAGGGCAGCCCGGAAGCCCACACTGCTCTGCAATCCAGGACAGGGAAAAAATCAGACCAACAATTCACAATAAGCCAACCAGCAACAGGCAGGAGATGCTCTGGCAAGCGGCCCTTGTGTGGCAGTGCCAAGAGTAGGTAGTGCCTCTCTAGGCACCAACAGACCTGAGGGACACACGCAGGTAGCATGGCCATCTCCTCCCTCCCAAAGTCCAGAACCCAGCCAGGCCTGGACCAAGGGGTTCCACAGAGGACAGGACCATCCCTGGGGAAAATGGCATCAGGCCTGTGGCCAGCAAGAAGCTGTGAATGGTGAAATGGAACCGGAGACCTTCAGGGTGGGAGGTCAGCAGATAAGGACTGCAGACATGTCCTGTACCAGGACAGAAGAGGGACACAGTGACCAGGATCCGTGTGCCCAGGACAGGGGAGGGACAAAATCAATAAAAACCTGGAGTGTCCAGCAGAGACATGAGTCACAGAAGTCCCATCTAGCATTAGAAAGGCAATACAGAAGTGATGAACCAACCCACTACGTCTTTAACTGCAGCCACGACCAGTATAAGACAGGATGAGGGAAAGGAGAAGAAACCAAGGAAAGCAATCGGACTGAAGTTCATGGAAGGAGCACATTAGGATGTGGGTCAGACGTCCAGCAGCTGGGACAGGCTGACCAGGTCAGGCAAGGACCACACATAAAATATGAGCAGATGATGGCTGAGGACCCTCCAAAACCAATGAATGACACCAACCACAGATCCCAGAAATTCAGGATAAACAGAGATGTAAGGACGTGTGAACAGGCACACAGCGTCAAAATGCTAGGGGAAAAAAGGAAAAGAAGGAATTTCACATGCACATAGGGCATGCCTCTAAGGCACAGGGGGGACACACGTCTAACACTCAAAGGGAGCAGAGCAATGAAGGGGATGATGTAGGGAGAGCGGCACCTGGAGGAGGAAATGTTCTTCAGAAAAAGGGAAGAGCTGGGCACAGGGCCACACCTGGAGGCTGGGGCTGGGGCTGTGAGCTCCAGAGCAGCCTGGGCTACACAGGGAGACCCTGTCTGGGAAAACAAGCTGAAAAGGAAGCAAGACCAAGACTGTTCAAACAAAAGCACAGGAATGCACACAGCTGAGTGTTACAAAGAAAGATCTTCAGGCAAAAGGAAACCACCTGTGGAAGCCAGAGGCAGCTGCAGATTGGCAGGCTCACCATGTGAAACAGGGACGTAAGAGCTCTGACACAGACACAGACACACGTGGCGGTAGCAGGAACCTAGGCTAAGGCACACTGTTTACCGTTGTGCAGGGAACCAGAAAGTCGCATCTGAAAAAACTGTAAGTCAGGGATCCACTCTGTCACCCCTAGAGTAACAATTCTAAAACTGGTACAAAAACTTAATGACTTGAAAGAAGAGGACAAAATAGAGAACTATTTGGTTAATCAAAAAGCAAAAAAAAAATTAAAGAACAAAAGCAAATGGTGAGGTGGCAGGCCTGAACTCACTGTTTCCATAATGATGCCAGGTTTTCTAGTGACCAAAACACTCACACGGACTTCCTTTTGTTGTTGTTAGGTACTGTGAAGTCATGTCTGACTCACTGTGACCCTCAGAGTTTTCTTTCAATTGCTGATTTTTTTGGGAGTGGATTGCCATATCAATTACCAGACAAGGGCCATCATGCTTAATAGAAGTCAGATCCACACAGGCCCCTTACAGAGGACACACTCCAAGCTTCAGTGCAGGCTGGAGAGGGTCAAAGGCAGGAGCACAGAGTCACACGAAACTGGCGAGGCTGTGCATCCACCATCTGAGTGCTTGTCCAAGGCAGGGAGTCCCCACGCATGGAGGGACACCTCACCACCCAACAGGAGGAGCGCCACTCCGAGTCCATGCAGCTAAGACCAGAGCCTCAGCAAGCAGTGAAAACAGGCACAGCTGCTGGGGAGGCAGGCAGGCCCAGTCAGAGGAGGTGACATCTCTCCCAGGCTGACAGCAAGCGCCAGGTGAGAACGCAGATGAGATGAACCACAATCGCCAAACTGATCCAAGAGAAACACACAGAAACCTCCACTCCACAGCTGCAAAACACACATCCATTCAGACTCTCGAGAACTCTCCAAAAACACAAAGGCCATGAACACAGGCTCCACTAGGGTCAAAGGACTAAAATCACAGTCTGCTCTCTGGCCTGAGGAATTCAGTCCAACACCAGAAAGGGAAGTAAATGACCCAGGCATGGTGGCCACACCAGTGAACCCTGGGACTCGGGAGGCAGAGGCAGGAGGATGATGAGTTTGAGGCCAGAGACAGCCTGCATATCTTAGCAAGACTTTGACTCAAAATAAGAAATAAAAAAGGGCTAGAGGTGCAACACAAAGGTAGAGCACTTGTCTACCATGCATGAGGCCCTGGGTTCAAAGCCTGGCAGGGACACTGAATCAGGGGGGCACAAAGAGAGAAAACACAAGCAGCACTGTCAGGAATCAGTGGAGTTCGCCAGGTTCCCACAACACTAAGATGACAGGAGGAGGAAGGGTTCCCAAAACTGCCAATTCCTCCAAACAGAGCTAGATATGTGAAACAAATTGAATTCATCATTTAAAACTTCCCACGAAAATAAAACTAAACCACAGCCCTAGACAGCTTCACTGAAGAATTTTTCTAAACAAGTAATAATGGTCTTACAGAAAAATGAAAGAAGAGCTGGACATAGGGCCACACCTGGAGGCTGGGGCTGGGACTGTGAGCTCCAGGGCAGCCTGGGCTACACGGGGAGACCTTGTCTGGGAAAACAAGGTGAAAAGGAAGCAAGACCAAGACTGTTTTTGATTTGGGGAAAAGGCACTTTCAAACGTAACAGGACAGTTTTTTGTCCCTGTAGGCCAACATCCCCAAGAACACAGGCACAGCCACGAGTGCCCACAGGAAGGGCTCCGGCAGATGCTTTCCTGGAGGCAGCGAGGCTCTACATGTTGGCTACATACACTGAAGAGCGATCACCTCACAACTCCAGAAAACACAGGGCTAGGCTCCCGTGAGCTTCCAGGTAACGTTTTTCACCAACTGACCAGCCAACCTAGAATCTTGTGCCGAGTGTGCTTCTACCTAAAGACACCTTGCTGAGTGAATGTTTACTGTGGTCTGAACATGCAATGTCCCGCAGGCTCACGTGCTGAGCACCTGGTCCCCAGTTGTTGGTGCTACACGGGGAGGTGGTGGAAATTTGAGGAAGTGCACTGTAGCTGAAGGGTGGGTCACTGGAGGATGTCCCTGGAAATTATTCGTGGCCCTGATCCCTGTCTCCCTCTCTGCTTCCTGTCCACCTTGAGGTCAACAGCCTCCTCCACCACACCACTCCTACCACCAAGATGTTCTTCCAAAGAGCATGAGCCAAGCAACTACAGACTGAACCCTCTGAAACCAGGAGCCCAAATAAATCTTTCCTCCCTTAACTTGTTTCTCTCAGAGATTTGATCACAGCTACACAAAAGTAATACAATATTATTGATTCCACAGTGCTGAACTCAGGGCCAACAAGTCCTCACAGGAAGCTAGTGTCACAGATTATCCTGAGGCATTTCGCAGCCCTCTGCACAAGGGAACACTAGGCACCACTTCAGCACCACACTCAGAGGCTGTTTTATACTGCAAAGCCACCCATGAATAGCAAATAAATGGGAGACACACAGCAAGAGACACACCACAAGCTGGGCATGGCTATACAGACCTATAATCCCAGCAATTCGGGAGGTGGTAGATTCTGAGTTTGAGGCCAGAGGCAGCCTGCATGACTTAGTCAGACCCTGACTCCAGATGAAAACTATAAAAGGGGGTGGGAGTGCAGCTCAGTGGCAGAGTGCTTGCAAAGTGCACACAGGCCCTGGGGTCAACCCTGAGAACTGAAGAAAAAAAAAAAAAAAAGCCTATTTGAGCCAGATGTGGTGGCATCTGCCTGTGATTCCAGCACTCAGGAGGCTAGCACTCAGGATGCTAAGGCAGGAGGATTATGAATTTGAGGCCAGCCTGCTATACACAGTGAGTTCCAGGACAGCCTGGGCTACTCGGTGAGTGAAAAGAGAAGAGAAGAAAGGAGAGGAGAGGAGAGGAAAAGGAAGAAGAAGAGAAGAAAAAAAAGAAAGGGAGAGGGAGAGAAGAGAAAAAGAAACACACCGCAAACACAGGGGCTCTCAGAAGGAAGAAGTGGCCGCTCTGCCTCATCCAGCTGCACTGCACAGCTCAATCTTGCCACCATCACACACATGCCCACAGCAACCCCAGAAGTGCTGCAAGTGGTCTTGGGAGTCAGAGATCAATGTTGGAAGACCACAGATAATGAGGACTGACTGTACGGATAACACGTTATGGCCAAGCAGAAGCTCCTCCAGAACACAATGCTGCTTAATATCTGCAACTAGGTGAATGCAGTGCATTTTATCAACAAGACAGGAAAACATCAACGTCACAAAGTAGAACGAGCATCTGACAAAACTCAACTCACAAGCTGGGTGCCATGGCACATGCCTATCATCCCAGTGACTCAGGAGGATTGTGAGTTCAAGGCCAGAGGCAGCCTGCATAACCTAGGGAGACCTTGTCTCAAAGAATAAAAAAGGGCTAGGGGAGCAGGTGAGTAGAGGAGCACTTGCAAAGTATGTGCAAAGCCCTGGGTTCGGCCCCCAGTACTAAGAGGGGGAAAAAAAAAGCCCCAACTCACAGCTGAATGAAAGTGTCAGCAACAGGAGATTTCTCATCTGATGACTGTCTACGAAAACCCCACAAAGGCCTGGTCATCACACGGGAAATTCTGGATGCTGTCCCTGAGCTCGAGCACAAGGCAGGGACATTATTTGCTTTGCTGTCACCTTGAGCTGCACCAGCAGTAGAAGGAGTCAAGAAGAAGACTACACGGGTGGTGGGAAAAGCAGCCAGGCCACCATTAGCAAATATCACAACCAGTCCCTAGGAGACAAAAAGGAATCTGCAGAGGACCACAGTGAGAAATTAAGCTCAGCCACTAGGTAAAATTCACCTAAAGGGATGAGGTGCACTTCCACCAACAAGAGCCAAGTAGAAAACAAAACAGTTTAAATGTCCTTTATAATAGCACCAATAAGTCAGTTTACTGAAATACACACAAAACTGCTACCCTGAAAACTACAAAACGTGCTAAAATAAGAGATCTTAACCAGAAGATTAGCATGTTCACGGACTGGAATGATCACTACGTCTGAAATATACATTCTCCTCAAGATTCAACACAAGCCTGATCAAATCCCTAGAAAGCACTTCTGAGGCAATTGGCATGCCAATCATAACCCTTAAACAGACCCACAGAGCTGAAGGACTGGCCCGTCTCTGACTCACTCCAGATCTGCAATGGTTAAGACAGTGCCGTTGTGACTCAGGGTCAGACAAGAGGCCAGGAGCTCAGATGCCTCAGGAGACCCCCAATACCACACTTCCTCCTAACATCATTCATCTACCTCCATGAGCTACCGCCACACTAGGAAAGGGTCAGCAGCAAAGCCTCCAGAGAAAACAGACTCCCTTCAAGATCCAAGGTAGCAGCACACAGACTGACAAGCTTCATTAGAACTAAAGATACCATGCACAGTCCAAGGTCAAGACACAGCCTGGCCCGTTAGTAGCACACACAGCGAACCCAGGACTGCGTCCAAAACACACCAACCAACCCACAAACCAGAGAGACCCAGGAGGGAAATGGGAACAGCCTCAGGCAGGTGTCCTCAGAGAACATCCAAAGGGCCAGTGGACACTGCTTGCCAGAGGCTACATTAGAGTTGCAGCAAGCACCAGCTGCACCCATCTGGAGGGCTCAGAATAGGAGACAGACAGCAAGGTTCTGGTGAGGGTATGCAGCTCTGGATCACCAAGATCTGTCTGCCATGCGGGGCAGCTGCACCCTAGCACCAGTGCGTGCATCCACTAATGAGCCAAAACTGGGGCAATCGTGACACTACCCGACAGAGGAGCAAACAAGGAACAGTAGCAGCACTGTGCAGGACATACACGGTAGGGAAAGAGTCCACAGATGGGGCACTGGGAGGCCGTGGGATCAGGAAGCTATGGCTGCCCCAGCAGGGCTGACCACGTGCAGGGCTCATCCAAGAGGGCTCAGGGCAGGGAGAGCCCAGATGACACTCTGAGCCTGGCCCTGGCTCTATGAGGGCCCAGACTATGTGGCCACAGGCTGGGAGGCCTGGATACCTCCAACCCTGCCCAGGGTCTCCCTGAGCCTATAGCTAAGCTATACAGGCTCAGCCTGTCACCCCATGCCCAGCCCCCAGGCCTGGGAAAGGCTGCCTTCATGACCCCCACACACCCTATTCCCATCTGTCCCTTCCCACACAGGGCCCCTGCTGAGGGGAGGCCACCTCCCTACAGGAGCAGCCCAGGCCCTGAGAGGATGCAGGGCAAGAAGCCAGCAAATGCCTGGAACAAGGGACAAGAGACACAGGGGTGGCGGGGAAGGTCTCCCAGGACACCCCATCTGCGACTGAGGGACATCAGCCACGAGAGGCACCTAGACTAGGGGTACAGCCAGCTCCTCCCAGACAGTGGCAAGTGCCTCCTGCTCCCTCCTATCTGGGCCTCAGCCCATGGAACATCCAGAGCCCCCAGGGCCACGAGGGCAGGAGCCTGACCCAGGCTCGGACTCGCTCCAGGATCTGAGGTGCAGCCAGTTCATCCCTACAGCCAGTGCTGCTAGATGGGTTTCAATCCTGCCTCCCCCAGGCCCACTTACTCCTCTCGGCAAGTCGGTTCAGGTGCAAGCTGCTGAGGTCGGCTTGGAACTGAGGTCCCACCATGATTTCCTGCAAAGGCCAGGGCCAGGGTCAAGACACCAGGGAAGCACCTGGCCAGGCGGGAGGCCGGCAGCCACAGTGCTCCAGAGGGCTGCTGCCCTGGCCCACCAGAGGATCTGCTTGCTGATACCCAGTTCTGTGCTCTCTGCAGGAGGCAGAGGCTGGAGCATGGGTGGCATAGGGTCCTGCTGCCCAGGCCAGAGGGCCCCAGACAGGATGCTGGGACACATCTCTGAGTTGGAGTAAGACTTCCAGGGAAGCTGCAGAAGCACAGCCCAGGGGGAAGATGCCCTACCTGGCCCCAGCCCCCATCTCAGGAGCCACACATCCTAACCCTGGAAAAGGGGCACCCACCCAGCAGAGGGCTCCCAGGGCGACGCCCCAACCAGGGTGACAGCCCACCGCACACCTTCTTGCACTTGTTGGCAGGCAGAGAGTCCTCCTCAGCATCTGAGGCAGCAGATGAGCTGGGCTCCCTGTCCCCGTCAGCCAGGCAGTGGGCTGGGGGAAAAGGAGGCAGTGAGGGAAGGGCAGTTGTGGCACCACCCGGCCCTGCTCTCATGGCACTGGGGGGCAGGACCCAGGCTCCCTGTCTGCAGACACCCATCTTTTTACTTATTTATTTAATATTTTCTACACAGTACCTGCGAGTTAAACCCAGGGCCTCACACATACTTTGCAAGTGTTCTACCATTGAGCTGCACCCCCAGCCCATTTTTTGTTTTTCTATTTTGGGTCAGGGTCTCGTTAACTAGTGCAGATTGCCTCTGGCCTCAAACTCACAATCCTCCTGCCTCCATGTCCCCAGTCCTGGGATTAGAGGCGTGTGTCACCTGGTAAATCCTTCTTTTGGTAACAACACCCACTCACACCATGACCCTTCCTTGGGCTCAGGATTAAGAACCACCCACTGAGGAGAAGCCAAAGAGGCAGGCAGGCTGATGAGCAACGCCAATGGCCTGGGGAAGATGCTTCTGGACTTGCCACAGGCACAGACACACTTCTGTATGAATCAAAGCACTGTGTGGCCAGCGCAAGCCAACACAGCCCTCTGCAGCACACTCTGCCACACCACATCCAGGTCCGCATGCATCCCAGGGCTGGGCACAGCAGATGACATGGAAGGAGGAACTGGGACACCTACACCCTCTCTGGTCAGGGAAGAGGTCAGAGGCCTCGTGGGAGGTAACCGATGGGGTGAGATCGTCAGCCGAAGACTGTGTCTCTTCCTCTTCTTCCCCTGAAAGCAAATCCTTCGCTATTTGTTCCTTTTAAGAAGAAAGCAAAGAGAACATTGCAGTTTGCTTTATTTTCCCCATCTCAAACCACACTAAAGACGTCACAAGCTGCCCTTGCAGCAGTGTCCTGAGCTCCTGTGGGCTATCGTTCCCACACTGGAGATGAGACAGTGGGACACCGCCAGGGCAGCCATGGCTCCAGACCACATGGCAGGTGCCCTGAACTACTCACTCCCTACCTGTACCTCTAGTGTCAAGTTGCCTGCACACAGACCCCGCCCAGCCTCTGGGCACTGTCCCCCCTCCTGGATGCATTTCCCCAGGGCAGCCTCCACTTGGCCTCATTCTACCCAGACCAGTGCTACTTGGCCCCTCCCCACAGCCACCCTACCCTGGGGCCGGAGGTCACAGTGGCCAGTTGTACCCCTGAGGAGAACAGCAGCCCTCAGCCTGGCCTCAGACTAGCTGACAACACGTCCCCCACGTCCTGCGCCATGGTAGCCCTCCTGCTAACACCCCACACAGGTGGCCAGGGGCCCCATGTGAATTCCACCTTCACTGAGGCACTTCCAGAAGAGCCTCACCCACCTTGTCCAGGGTCATATCTGGGAGGGTAGGAGCCGCATCTCCAGCCTCACTCTCCTGCTCCGAGATGGGATCTGATGCCTCGTAGCCATAGAGTGCCAGCAGCTCGTCCAGAGGCATGTCACTGCTCTGAAAAGAGGGAGCAGCCCCATCAGGAGGAAAATCTGGGGGTTCTGGTCCCTTCCGCTGCCCAACTCCACTGGCCACCATGACCAGGACCCTTGTCACACTGCAGCAAGTCCCCAGGTGGCAGTAATGCCAAGTCAGCCCCAGGCCTGGTCTGTGTCGGGACAGGCGGAGACTTCTGAGCCAGAGGCACCACTTAGGGACAGATGGCACATGTGCATATGCCACGCCCAGCAGTGCCTCCTGTACGGGGCTTTGGGGGAGAATCCTGGACTGCAAAGATGACAGGACGTGGCCATCTACTACCACAGTTCACACACCAATCAGTTACAGGAAGAAACAGATTTGAAGAACACACTTGGTAAGATCCAACATCCACTCCCAATTTAAGAAAGAAACAAATAAACCTCAGTAAACTAAGTAAACAGACAGATGCTCCACCCAAATAATGCATCAGCCCACACGGTGTCAATACTGAGGAGTGTGGTGCCCACAGAAGCTGGAGTCAAAGGCCAAGTCCATGCATAGCATGGCAGGAAGAAGCAAAGGCCCTCGTTCCCAGGAAGGGGATGCCTGCCAGCTCTCTCTCCAGCAGGCTCTGCCCACCTGTGACCCTATCTCAGTGCAAGGCTGGTGTGTCCACCATGCTCACACCAACCCATGTGGGTCAGCGTCAACTCTCCGCTTCCTGGTGATCAGCTCTCCCCAGCTCTCCCCAACTCCTGCCCTGACTCATCCAGCCACCTCAGACCCACGCAGAAGACCACCAGCTCCTCCCAGCCCCACTCCACCTAGACCACTCCTTGGGGACCCAGGAGGGGACATGCCACATGCCAATAGCAGTTTCTAGCAGCATTTCTCGTGGGAGGCTGATGAGCACCCAGGTTTCCACCCTCCCGGCAGTGCCCAGACACCATGTCTACACCCCCTGGACTGGCACTCAATAAAGCTGCAGGACCTGCAGGGGCAAGTGACCAGGACAGCACAGGCTGAGGCAGGAGCACCAGTGCACGGACATCACCATGCCATCCTCCCCACACACATCCTGCCTTCGGAAACTGCCATCTGGGCAGACACTCCACAGTGCTGTGTGGGACACAGGAGGGACACAGGCACCTGCTGCACACCACACTGGGGCAGCCACAGGGGGCACCACACAGGAGCCAGAGCTCCACTGTCCACTGTCCTTCTGACTGGAAGAGTGGCTGGAAGACAGCTCAGCCACCCACAGGTGCACATGGATGCTGTCCCCAAAGTAAGCCATGGCCACGCAAGGGCAGGATGTGGACATCTCCAGCAAGGGCCGAGCCACCCCACAGGTGCTGCCAGATGCAAACCAGCAGGCTAATTTCTCAAGGGAGACAACAACAACACTCAGCCCTGGAGCCCAACACAGCAATTCTAGAGAACATGGATTTGAGCACAGGAACTCCATAAACCCTAGTACTTAAAAACGTCAGATGAGGCCGGGCACAGTGGTGCACGCCTAGAATCCCAGCGGCTTGGGAGGTGGAGGCAGGAGGATCACAAGTTCAAGACCAAAGGCAGTCTGCATAATTTAGTGAGACCCTGTTTCAAAAAAAAAAGTATAAAAATGGGCTTGGGGTGCAGCTCAGTGGTCCAGCACTTGCAGAGCATACAAGCGTGAGGCCCTGGGTTCAATCCCCAGTATCAAAAAAAAAAAAAAAAAACCTTCGGATGAAAATGGTGGGATGTGAGTTGCTACAGAAAACCCTTCCCCACCACAGCTATGCTTGGAAATTTTGCCCTCACAGAAGTAGCTAACGGACATGAGTTCACAGGGCCACATGGTCAGTGTCCTCCCCGAGACAATAAAGGCCTCAGTCTACCAGCAGCATCTGCAAGCCAGAGAGAGCCTCACCAGAAACCCACCCTGCTGGCCTTGACCCTGGACTTCTCAACACCCCAACAGTGAGAAAGCAAACACCTGCTGTGCAAGCCACCAGTCCGAGTGTCTGCTGTGGCCCCGGTAGGCTGAGGCGTTATAGGCGTGCCTTGGTTTTCTACTGAGGATTGACATGTCAGCGGATGACAGGGAGACTCTGCCAAGGATTCCATCACACAGAACTGACGGGTCATAGGTGGCTGAAACTTGGTGGATTTCAAAGAACCAAGGACAGCAGGTTCCTGGACACAGCCTCAGACTCCACACGCACCTGATCTTTACAGAACTCCATTTGCTAACTTAGGGAAGCACTGAGGAGGATCACCCACAGCTCTGAAGGCTACTGTCTGCACCTCCCCGACCATCAACAGGTCTCAAGCTCAATGACACCTCAGCCAGAAAGGACCAGGGAGACCATGCCCGCCCCTAAGACAGCAGGTGGATTCTCACAGCTACTTCTGCATTCAGAGACTTAAAAAGTACACTATTCCTCTCTCTGTCCTAATTTGCTTTGGGAAATTGGGTGATTTTTTCATTTTTTTTTTTTTTTTTTTTTTTTATTAATATATTTTTAAGCTTTATTTATTCATTTACTAATTTTGGTGCTGGGACTTGAACCCAGGGCCTCAAGCATGCTGAGCATTTGGTCTACTACTGAGCTATGTCCCACAGCCTTAGTTGGGTTCTAATGTAGTCTTTCCCACTCCCCTTCTTTTTGGCTATACTCCATCTCCCATTCCCCATCTTTACCCATATCATATC